>JAVYIG010004501.1:0-159915 GCA_035222895.1 Strongylocentrotus droebachiensis | reverse complement strand
CCGAGGAGTGGGGGGGATGATCGGCGATAGCCATCACATACTAGCACGAGCACACCCACACTAATTTACGCGAGCGCGCGCGATCGCGCACGCACGCACAAACACACAACACACACACACAAACACGCACACACACACACACACACAAACGAACAAACAACAAACACATGTACATAAATTTATACATGCATACATGCATGCACGCACATGCCAAATTTGACAACCATAAAGTAAACGAATTGGACATATTTCGAAATACTGACAGCTGCAAACTGTAGTGTTTTATTATAATGAACTCCGAAATAAGACGACACACTTTCAAGTAGTAAAGGCCCGGTCCCACTGCACTTACGGATGCAAAGAGGACGTAAAACGTAAACAAATCTTGCCATCCGTTGGAAAACGCTATGCATCCGTTGTGTACTCATTGCATACGTGTTTCATACGCTCTATCCACCGAGCATCCGTCCACTGTGATTTCATCCGCGCAAAAAGTTTTGAGTTGCACAAAACTTTTAGAACGGATGAACTTCCGCCGTGTACGATGTAAATCCGCGACAAATACGAGCAAAAAACGTTCTTTGTCCGTTATCATCCGTTAAACGTCCGCTGTATCCTCTCTGCATCCTCTGGGCATCCTCGCAACTCACATCCGCTGCAGCTGAAAACGGAAAGAGGGAGGAAAGATAAGGTACATGGGACGTCTATACATCGTTAGTAGCACGGAAATAGAAAGGATGTAAGCGTATGCATCTCGTATATAAAGTATTCAAAGCTGTCAACCACTTCCATCCGCTTTCATCCGCTAGGCTTCCGATGAACATCCGTTTAACATCCCCGCTACATACTACCCACGTCCGTTATTTTCCGTTCTGTTTTCGCAAATTTTGTCCATTTCTGGAGCGGATGAAAACGGATGGAGCCACTCTCAAAATTTTGCTCGTCCGCTGTGTCCTTTATGCATACGTTTTGTGTCCGTCGGCCAGTGGGACCGGGCCATAACATAAAGATTGAGTATTTCGTCAGGAAGATGCGAACTCTCTTTATTTTGAGTCCCATCACTTAGAAAATGATGTATAATTGTCAGGGGCGTCGCTAGACCTTTTTTAGTGGGAGGGGGAGGGGAGGGGGGGGGGGGGGGGTGTAGAGGCCAACGATTACCGACAAAACTAGCCCCAATGACCGACAAAATTAAATGTCCCAATATTTACAAATTTAACCCTAAATACCCGGGGCCGAAGGCTAAATTGTTTTTCCTACGGACTATCTATAGTACTTGCGTATGCGCAAATGGTCATTTTCCTCGACGACATAAATATACGAATTATTTCGTACTTAGTCAGCATCATAGCTATATATTTTAATGCAGGCGCGGAGCTAGGGTCTCATTTTAGGGAGGGGCGGTATAGTGAGCAGGCGAATCACTCAAAGAGCGCGCGAAGTGCGCTCATTAGGGGGGTGTGGGTGATAGGCCTACCGCGCGAAGCGCGGAAGCTTAGACGTTTCCTTAAATTATTAGGAAAAGAAGACGATTTATTGTACCGTTCTCGACTGTTAACCCTTGTCTGAATGAATTTCCCCCCCCCCCTCCCGCGCGAAGCGCGAAAGCTTTGGCGTTTCATTAAATTATTATAATAAGAAGACGATTTGCTGTACCGTTCTCGACTGTTAATCCTCGTCAGAATTCAGTTCCCCCCGGCCCCTGCCCCCCCCCTCCCTCCCGGAAGTTTTGGCATTTTATTAAATTATTAGAGAAAGTAGAAAATTCGTTAAACCGTGCTCGACTCTAAATCCTTGTATGAATTCAGTTTCTTCCTCTTTCTCCCGCGCGAAGCGCGGAAGCTTTGACATTTCATTAAATTATTAGAGAAAGTAGACGATTTGTTAAACCGTGCTCGACTCTTAATCTTTGTCTGAATTTGGTTTACCCCTCCCGCGCAAAGCGCGGAAGTTTTGACGTTTCATTAAATTATTAGAGAAAGCAGACGATTGGGTGTATTGTTTCCGACTCTTAATCCTTGTCTGAATTCAGTTTCCCCTTCCCGCGCGAAGCGCGAAAAGATTTGACGTTTCCTTAAATCATTAGAGAAAGCAGATGATTCGATGTACCGTTTTCGACTCTTAATAAGCGCTATTTATCTGAATTCAGTTTCCCCCTCTCGCGCGAAGCGCGGAAGCCTTGACGTTTCCTTAAATTATTAGAGGAAGCAGACGATTGGGTGTACTGTTCCCGACTCTTAATGCTTGTCTGAATTCAGTTTCCCGCTTCCCGCGCAAAGCGCGAAAAGCTTAGACGTTTGATTTAATTATTATAGAAAGAAGACGATTCGTTGCACCGTTTTCGACTCTTATTAAGCCTTATTTTATCTGAATTTAATTCAATTAATTCAATATAAACAACAAATGAATTCATTCATAGACCTACACAAACATCACATGCATTGCAGCCCTTAAATATCATCCCCTCGTCCCTTCAGTTTTTTGAAACAATCACATTTTTTTCTTCTTCTTCTTCTTCCTTTTTTTTCTCTTTTTTTTTGTAATATCAGGGGGGGGGGGTGTTTGTACAGACCACCCCCCTACTTCAAGCCAGGGGGGATGCAGCCCCCCCCCCCCCCCCATCCCCCCGGGATTTACGCCCCTGCCTGTTATGCTGATATCCATTTACTGAACGCATGAAGCTTGGCGCTCCAGAGGCAAACGCCCTCTCTGTTTGAAATCTTAGATCCGCCACTGTTAAAGGGATCGTTTAACAATGTTAAATCTGAGATACACGGTCCTACATGTTACCAGTGTCTGTGATATGGTGTAATATTGGAGCCCTAAAAAAATCGCGCCTCAAAATGATCAAGAAGTGCCTCAAAAAAGTAAAAATCTTTGAGTGACCGGTTTTACGATACTCGTTTTCCCCAATAGACTGTAGTGTTATGAAAACCGTTCGGCGAACGGTTTTCAATTTTTTTAATTCCAATCATTAATATCTTGATAATCAGACAGGCGATCGGCTTGTAAAAGTCATGGAGTTCATGACTGACCTAAAGGTTTAAAATTATCATTGCAGCATGAGCTTAATCAAGGATCATTTCTAAAGGATCTAAGACAAAGTTACCGGATCCCTTTAATGACGTATTTCGTATCCAATCATGAATTGGGTATTTACTTTCTATTTCAATTTCCGTTCATGTGTAATCCACTAATCTTGATATTATTTTTTGGTTGTTTTTATCTTTGGTTCACTGGATTGCAATTCAAGGTTATCGCGGTCGGCCTTCCTGCAAAGTATTTAACATTCTATGCATACAGTTAAGATTTGTCTGGATTTGTTGTGGGAGATGGATTTAGTAAGAATACTTAAAAGAAGATCTACGGACCGACCACGGTTAAGGACAAACATTTGTTTAATGCAAACACCGGGAAGAAAAAAAGAAAAAAATGAAGAAAAAAGACAAAGGCTATGTCGTCGATGCATTCATTATCCAAAGTTCCTTTTGAATATTAACGACATTTCTTCGTATTCACCACCACCGAGAAGATTATTATACAGTGCGTCCCAGAAAAAACGAAACTGAGAATTGTCGATGTTTTATCATAACTTAGTCACATTTATAATCCATAAATGACATAAATGACGCATGAGTGGGTAAAATGAATTTGAAGAGAGGAAACCAAAAAGTAATTTGGCGGACGGTATCTGAATTTCAAAGAGAAAATCACATTTCTAGAAAGCCGAGTTTCTGCCCTTTCATAATGACACCTCAGTCAGGAAAATGAGCTAGGAATAACAAAGTTTTGTTTGTTTAAAGTAGTGCTTGCATTTCCATAATTTTAGTAAACGAATTCGTTTTCACTGGCTACCTGCCGTAGCAACAAACGGAATTAACAAAAGACTTAACTCCGTTTCGTTGACAATCAACCGTAGACGAAAGACTTCATGCATAGTGCTGATTGTCAACGAAACGGAGTTAAATCTTTTGTCGATTCTGCTTGTTGCTACAGCAGGCAGCCAGTGAAAACGCATTCGTTTGATCAAATTTGAAAGAGGAGGATCTAAGCTTTCCAAATATGTGTCATTTATCGATTATGAATGTGACTAAGTTATGATAAAACATCGATAATTCTCGGTTTCGTTTTTTCTGGGACGCACAGTATAGTTTATGTCCACAGTACGTACATTTATAGTTTGGAAATTCTGTAATCCGGAAAAAGGCTCAAAATGGTCCTGGTGTCACAGAAAACTCAACAAGGAAAAAAGAAGGAAAAAGAAGAAAAAAAGAAGATAAGATTGAAACTTGAAAGTGTGTGATTTTTTATATCTTAAAATTGGGGATTTTATATTTTTGCCTACCTTTCGCCTGCTCGTGGCATTAAAGATATTTTACATTTAGTATTCTGCCATATTTCGTTCACTGAAATGGTGTTGTTGCTGATTACAGAGTCACGTTTTCCAAGATTCATCAGATCTTGATAGGAGCATTTATAAGAGGTGAAAAGGGCCATTTATGAAAAAGGGGAATGGTCCCTTATTAGAAAGGAAAAGGGGCACGTATCATTGTTAACGGGAAATTATCAGAGGTGAAAAGGAGCTCTTATCGCACCTGAAAAGAGGCACTGACCAGATGTGAAAAGGGGTACTTTTCTAGGTGAAGATGGGCATTTATGAGAAGGGGAAGGAGCTCTTTTTTAAATTGGGGCCCTTATCATAAGGAAGAGGGTCTTTTCTGATTTTCATTCTGATTTTGGACAAAACAAAGCTATGTGTATCAGACATTTATCAAGAACACAACAATGTGCATGGCACCTTTTATTTCCATTTACCATTCACTACTTTTCTTTTCTTTTCTTGTTTTGTTGTTGCTGTTTTTCTTTCTTGTCAACACTCTGTCCAACTATTCAACACAGAAATGACCTGTCAAGTTTGAGGAATGTATGATGATCATGTTCGGAAATAAACGCTGTGCCAAATAGCGGTTAGGAAAATATGCCTTTGGCGAATTAAATATTTGAAGTATGCACGCCGAGTGAATTTTGTACATGATGATTTTTTTCGTTATCTTGGTGCTGACTTTCATGTTGTTATTGACAAAATACCAGATTATAACTATGATAGAATTTTTGACAAAGTAAAACGCCAAATGATTTCTTGGATCAAAAGGAGCATCACGGTTCTTGGAGGAGCTACAGTTGCTAAATCATTACTGTTACCACAGTTTAATCATCTTTTTATGGCAATCCCAGATCCTTCAGCTAAGTTAATGAAAACCATAAAAGTTAAGTTCTTTAACTTTATATGGAAGAATAAGCCAGATAAAATTAGTAGGAAACAGGTTGTTGGCACATATGAAGAAGAGGGACTTAAAATGCCAGATATTGAGTTTGTTAACATGTCAGTAAAGTTATGGTTTCGAAGAATGGTTTTAGGAACATGTAATGATGTTAGTCTTTTAATGCAATCGTTTTTAACAAAACCATTTGTAGTAGGGTTTGGTGATGAAAATTGTCGGCATTGTCTCATGAAGTTGCTAATCCTTTTTGGAGACATGTGTTTCACGCTCTGTCTATATGTTGTTGAGTCGTATAGAGGGAGATGATTGCTTGGATTATCCGTTGTGGAGAAATAGCTCAATAAAAATTGGAAAAAAATCTGTATTTTTTAAATCTTGGTATGAAAAAGGCATCAGATGTATAAATGATTTGATTGATGATAACATTATTTTTCTTATTATTCTGTAACTCAAGCTATAAAGTGTCGATATCAAATGCATATTTAAAAATGTGAAAAAAATGTAGTAGATCCTCTAATGCCGTCACTTATCAAAATATTAGTACATGACATAAAAGGTTGTCAATATATTTACAAAACTTTTCTGGGAAAAACAAATTGTGTGCACTCGATATATCTGAAATGGGAACGACATTAATTAGATTATACCCCTGAATGTCCAAGAATGCAGAAATATCATAAAATGATATTTCGTTTTACTCCAGATATCGGTATAAGATATATTCAGTGAAATCAGTAAATCAATCTGGAATGAAACGGTGAAATGGATAAATGAAGGTTCTCGATTAGATATAGAGTTTAATTTAGAAAATGTAATTTTTGGTTTTGAAGACAAAAGAAACGATGCTTTAAATTGCATGGTGACTTTGATTAAGCATCTACTATTTGTTCAAATTTATAACAAAATTACAAATTTAAGTTCTTTGAAGAAGAAAATTATTCAATGTTATGAAGACGAGATATATATTCATTCTATATCTGGTATGTATATTAAACAAATATTTTACTAAATGGCAGTCACTTCAACATTTCTTTGTATGAACAACAAGGAGAGAAATGTGAAAGTATTCTGTTTTGTTTGAGTTAAGGAAAGACTTAATTTCATTGAATTGTAAAAAATGTTTGTTTGACTCAATAAAATAGCCTATGGAGGGCTAAAACGTTTTTTTTTTTAAATGCACGCCGATACCAATAGCACGTACCCAATACTTCTCTTCACAATGGAGATGTACCCCTCCCCCCTCGCAGGATAAAAAGAATATATATAATTATATAACAATAATGCGATTTGGCCTACACTCGTAATATGCACGCATTACTTGTAACAAGCTCGCGCTGCACTCTTCATAAGGTGGCGAGTTGCTACGAGTATATTACGAGTGTTAAGCAAGTTCACCTCGAGCTACAACGAATCAGCGAAAATGTTGAACATGTTCAAAATTTACACTGATTCGTTGTTTCTCGAGGTGAACTCGCTTACACTCGTAATATACTCGCATTACTAGTAACAAGCTCGCGCTGCACTCTTCATAAGGTGGCTAGTTGCTACGAGTTATGAAGAGTGCAGCGCGATCTTGTTACGAGTAATGCGAGAATATTACGAGTGTAGGCGAGTTCACCTCGAATTACAACGAATCGGGGACATTTTTTGAACATGTTCAAAATTTTGGAACTGCTCGCGACTTCGAGGAGAGTCGTGGAATGTTTTAAAGAGTTACGCTAATCCATACCGAATTATTCGCGAGTTATTGCGAGTGCCTCTTTGAGGCAACTCACCACAACTCGCCATAACTCGCTTATACAACTCGGCTAAGTGGGAGCCCTGCTTAAGCGTAACTCTTTACAACATTCCACGACTCTCCTCGAAGTCGCGAGCAGTTCCAAAATATTGAACATGTTCAAAAAAATTCCCCGATTCGTTGCAATGCGAGGTGAACTCGCCTACACTCGTAATATACACGCATTACTTTTAACAATCTCGCGCTGCACTCTTCATAAGGTGGCGAGTTGCTAAGAGTATATCACGAGTGTTAAGCAAGTTCACCTCGAGCTACAACAATTTAGCGAAAATTTTGAACATGTTCAAAATGTTCACTGATTCGTTGTTACTCGAGGTGAATTCGTTGTTACTTGAAGTGAACTCGCTTACACTCGCATTACTCGTAACAAGCTCGCGCTGCACTCTTTATAAGGTGGCTAGTTGCTACGAGTTATGAAGAGTGCAGCGCGAGCTTGTTACGGGTAATGCGAGAATATTACGAGTGTAGGCGAGTTCACCTCAAATTACAACGAATTGGGGAAATTTTTGAACATGTACACAATTTTGGAACTGCTCGCGACTTCGAGGAGAGTCGTGGAATGTTGTAAAGAGTTACGCTTAGCCATACCAAATTATTCGCGAGTAATTGCGAGTGCCTCTTTGAGGCAACTCACCACAACTCGCCATATACAACTCGGCTAAGTGGGAGCCCTGCTTTAAGTCTGCAAGTAATCCGACTCCTTTATTAACATTTGTTTCAAAGAACTTTCTCTACGATACGTAATACAAAATGCAACGTATACATTCCCAGCATAACTAGCCGTACAGAGATATAGACACAATCAAGCACTACAAAAAGCAATAAAATACACGTTATCCTGGAAGCAATACTTTTCAAACTCAGTTGATAGAATCGTGATATAACACGGAATGTGTTTACTGTTTTGTTTTGATTACTATATCACCTTGCACAATCTTTATGCTTAAATTAAAACCGAAATGAATAAATCGAATCACATAAACGAAGACAAACAAACCAGAACATCATTGGCGTAGCGCTCATCCGGCCTTCGGCTAAAGTAGTTATCACGATTCTATAAATCTCTCTTCTAAATTGGTTTGCTAAAATAAACATTGATCCTTTATTATGATTTATAAACATTTGTTATGCTGATGAAAGAACAGAATTTCCCCCTCATTTCATATTTGTTAACGCTATGTTTAGTAAGATACGTCACTTAAAGATAACCCTCGTAATAATATGTTTTTGTAAATACCTTACGTTTATTCAGATATCCTAATTTATAAACACACCTATCATTTGGGACCTCAATAATAAAAGCTTTGCTATTTAGAAGATTCCCCAATTTATTTAGCATTTTCAATGTATTTATCATACTTAAGAGTGCATCTTTTTTTCGTAACTATTACCATAAATATTATGTTCAATTATGTTATTTTCGATAAAGTGGAAACAAATAAACTTGAAACATAGTGAAAGAAAAAGCATTTTTTGAAAATGAGTATGCTTTGATTATCATAATGAGGATTGAGGCAAAATACAAAAATACTGAGTAGATTTTTTAAGCACCCAACCTATCTTTATGAGACAGAATACTACAGATCATAATCAGTTGATAAATGAATTAGATATATTTGTTGGTGGATTTGTACCCATCCATATCTTTATAAAGAAATCAAAATCAAAATTACCCAAGTTTAAGAATTTTGGAATTATGTGTGGAAATGTTGAATGCCACATCTTGCCCTGTTAAATGAAACTCAGTTGATAACTATGGGAGAAAAGGCATTACTTGTAAATTTTGACAAAAAATTACATAAATTATTATAATCAATGCTTAAGGCAAAATTTCAAAATTCTGTGGAAAAGTTCCTTGTATCTCACTTAATTAGCTCTGTTTAGAGAAAAGAAAAAACAATCAGTCAATGAAGGATACATATTAACATATTCTGAAGGAAAAGCGTTTTGAAATTGTGGGCGGGATGCCAAGCCCCGGTATAAGCTCATCGGACCCATTCGGGCCGAGTGAGCTTTAAAAAATAACAACCCGAAAAGAAGAAAAAACGATATCAACAACTGTTGTTGTAAAAAAAACAAAAAAACAATGAAGACACATCGAATTACGATGAAGCGCATGTGATCGAGTTTCGTTATAGGTTATCCTCACAATTTTGGCCTCGGCTGGTGATAAAACGACTCATGCACAACCACGTCGTCAGGGATATCATTGACATCGGCACAACCTGCAAAGAAAACGCCAGGCAACATTTTCAAGATGTCGAACTACTGAATCAATTAAATTATTTCATTTTAATTCTCTTCAGTCTGGAGTGCTTACATCTTTTTTTAAAAAATCCGCCATATACAACGTCGAGACTATTTACCGTGGTACAGCATATGAGTCTTTCCATGAAGGGAGCACTGGCATGAATGAGGCGGGGGAGGGGGGCACCAGTCTTCATTATTCTTTTGTCATTTGATAATGGGATTTTAACTACGCCACTACGCACCATGCGAATGACCAAATGACCAATAATGGAGCAAATGTTAGAAATGTTTAAACATGAATGACTAAATATACAAGAACAACAACAAAATAACCCAAGATAAAAAATACCGATTAATGGTTCAAATCAAGTTGTTCGTCATTCTTAATAAAGAAATTGGAAAATTCTTACAAAAGTGAAGTTCGGTAGCCGAGGAAATGTTCACGATATTAAAAAGGAATGTTCTGGACAAATGAATAAATCATCTCACGTACGACATGACAACATGGAATGAAAATGATTGATTGGATAAAACAATAACCCCTCTGATTCCTGATGCAGAATGCATGTTACTAATAAACTGGTCACTCTCCATGCATTGGGTAATAATCCTTTTTCTCACATTAAGCGATTCATGGGAAGAAGAGGGGAAGACAGAACATCAAAAGCGCCGACTCCATGATTAAAGGCTACATACTACCAAGGACAATTTCTGGATGGAAAAGATACAAGCTTTCTACACTATGATAGGGGATATCTTCTAATTGCACTAAGGGTCGGCGTTACAGGGGGCAGAAACTAATGCTCAATCTATTTTTTTCAAAAAATGGGAAATGGGAAAAAATTGATGGATTTGGGGACGGGGTCAAACTCAGTCTTCAATACCTTAAACATATATCAGCAACAACAACTAAACATGTTTTTAAAATGTGTAAATGTGTCCCCTTCCGAACAAGTATCTAGATTTTTTTTGCTGGCTTTTTATATGAGCCGCCGAAATGTAAGGTTTGCATTTTGTATTTAAATTGAACTGATTTGTAAATGGTTTGTGTTATATCTAATGCTTAACATTTACACTAGTCTGGCCATCCCAATCAATGTTTAAGCTATTTCTTAACTTTATTTTATCGGTAGTTCAGTAAGTTAATAATTATTGTATAAGTACATTTTAAATTTGTCATGTTAATAAATACGTATCCATTCAAACTTTTGATGGGATTCGATTAAAATGATTTAGCTTACCGCATAGTCCCATCGCATATGTCAAATCTTGTCGAAGGATTTCTAACACATTAGTAACACCGCTGGCTCCCTGAACAGAATAAAAACAAAACAGGGTATGGTTAATAAAGAAATCTTTGATCAATATTATGTGTGGTATATAATAGAAAAGAAAGCAGAATTCCAGTCATTAAGCGTTTTTCGTTTGTAAAAGAGGTGGAGATTGGAGCTGTAAAAAAAAAAAAGAGAGAAAAATAAACACATTCAACAAATTAATATCCTGAAGCGGATGGAAAGCATGCAAAATAACATTTACACAATCTTTACTTTTCTCCAAAAATGAAATTAAAAAACTAGGAAGAAACCCACAATTACTATTGTAAATTTTCCAAGTAATTTTCACTTTTCTCCGAAAATGAGGTTTAAAGGTGAAAGAAAAATACTATTAATGCTATAAATCAAAAGTAAACTAGAAGGATAAAAAACAGAGAGATTGGACACATGCCCACACCCCGGCCCACACTGAAGCTCGTTGTTGCTCGACAATATCGTACTTCTATTCGTTTTTTCAGCAGAAGGCTTTGCACGCTTTTCTGATCTCTTAAAATGCACTGGAAAGCTAGTAATCTGGGTAAAATCAGTAAATATTCAATTGACCTGTTTCGAGTATTGGGAAAGAATTTAATCATATCGTCTCCTGATAGTCAGAAGAGCGCTAAATCTGTGTCAAATTACATGAGTTAAGGACCTTCTGCGGTCTTCCCACAGAGGTCAATATGTTTCATGCAGGAGCAGTATCCTTAAGGTGTGGGAAAGACATTGTAAATACACAAACGGAGTTCAAGGAAAAATATCTCCGAGACTATAATCATGAATATGAATGTGTGGCCATCTTAGATAGCCACAATATTGGCTTTAGGAGACTGAAGTCCTTATTCTTAAAAAAATGAGTATACCTGCAAGGGTAGACAAATATGTTAGTACCTACCAAACTATATATATATATATTATACAAAAACACAAGAAATTATGATTACAAATTTCACCATTAGGGCTTTGTTCTATAAATATATATATCTTTTCTTATAACATGTATTTCAAAGAAGAATCACTCGGGAATGTCAATATACCACAAAATATCCAACCTTAAAATATCTGGTTTGGTGAACAATATTTTCGTTTATGATTATCTGCGTTGTCTGAACAGATAAAAGTGTATGAAATAGTGTTTACTGATGACGTGGATTCTCAAGACGAACCGATTGAACAAGTCAATCACCAAGATATATCCAATGTGTATTTGCAAGTAATTTTGTCCCATACGTTGGCGACAATATATATTACTTGAAATGTTATCTAATAATGTATTAAGATAATAGTCCTACCAGAGCTTTGATCAGAACGTTTTTTTTTGTAAAGCCAAATGACAGATATAATGTAATTTTATGTTCATAACTCAGCCATGTCCACAACTTTTAATAACAGTAAGAGCGATGGTTCAATGGTAGTGTAATGGTCTCTTAACCGGGAGGTCTCGGGTTCGAAACTAAGTCGATGCGTTTGTGAAATTTTGGGTAATGCATTGATCCTCATTACCAATTTTTTTGTAAAGCCAAATGACTGATATAATGTAATTTTATGTTCATAACTCAGCCATGTCCACAACTTTTAATAACAGTAAGAGCGATGGTTCAATGGTAGTGTAATGGTCTCTTAACCGGGAGGTCTCGGGTTCGAAACTAAGTCGATGCGTTTGTGAAATTTTGGGTAATGCATTGATCCTCATTACCAATTTTTTTGTAAAGCCAAATGACTGATATAATGTAATTTTATGTTCATAACTCAGCCATGTCCACAACTTTTAATAACAGTAAGAGCGATGGTTCAATGGTAGTGTAATGGTCTCTTAACCGGGAGGTCTCGGGTTCGAAACTAAGTCGATGCGTTTGTGAAATTTTGGGTAATGCATTGATCCTCATTACCAATTCCTTCGGAGAGGACTAAAAGCAGTTGGTGCCCTGGTCGCTTACTTAAAAGCAATCACATGCTATAGGTCATGCATGTTAAACAAAACATCAACAATCAACCATCAGAAACAAAAGTCTATTTTATACGTGTCTAGTAGCAAGATAGAATAGAAATAGGTTTGAATCTTCAAACTTACATTACACGCCAGTCCCCACAGAGCAGGTCTCCCTACAAATACAGCCTTGGCCCCTCTAGCTAGAGCCTTGAGGACATCTGTTCCTGCCCGTACTCCTCCATCCATGTATACCTCTACGTTTCGACCACGAACTGCTTCCACTACTTCAGCTAATGCGTCGATCTTGAGTTATGAAAAAAGTACAAGTCTTTTGACAAACTGAACGAAGGCAAAATATTTGCGATATTAATAACATTTTTATAAATTAAATAATAATAACATAATATAAAGCGTTATATAAACTAGTTCCATCACGAGAAAAACGTCTTTAAAATTCACCAACCATATTTGAGGGAGTACACTAACAACGCAGCAATCTTTGTGGCAGATATTGCTTTAATGAATTTGTACATGAAAACTTGAATAAAATTTGTGCCTTTTTTGCGGATTTCATTTAAAAGTGTCATTACTTAATTGGAAACATAATCTCAAACTCGATTACTGACTCACATTTAAGTTCAAACTCAAACTTAAAATCGGACTCAAACTGACATGGGAACTCGATCTCAAATTCAATCTTAAAGTAAGACTAAGAGTCATATTTAAAAAAACTCAATTTCAATCTCAAACTCAATCTCAAACTCAAGCTCAAACTTAAACTCGACCTCAGCTTAATTAGCTCAAACTCTGACTAAATCTAAAACCCAACCCCATATTCAAACATCTTCAACCTCAAATGCAAGCTCAAATTCAGACTCAAATTGATCCAGAATTAACTTACAGGCGCTGGTACTCCATCAAGTTGTCTTCCACCATGAGCAGATACGAAGACAGCACTTGCCCCGGCATCAGCCGCCTGTCGAGCTGCTTGACCTATATTATAAAAACAATAAAAATGAATTGGCGAAAATGTGTTGGTGTGCATGTTATGATATGTGTGTGTGTTTGTGCGTATTGGTGTGGATGGGTGTGTTAGGTCATAGGCGAACTGCAGCCTCTCATCCTAGCCCCCCCCCCCCCCCCACCCCCACCCCTCTCCGTGAGAATTATGATATTACCCAAATTCAGGCAATCGATACTTCATATTTGTGCAACTTCCATGATCATATTCAAGATATTCGGGCATGGAGGTGGTCTATTTATAATCTTTGCACCCTTTATATTACATTTAAAAGAAAAATTGCTTTGTAACTACCATAAAGTGTCAAAACTTGCTCGCACACTCGGAATATTTAGAATTGTGAAAGTTCATATTCGGGCATGAAACATCAGCATCCTAACCGAAATAGTGCTCACGTGCCTTTGTTTAAGGTTGAATTATAGCGAATCAAAACTTAAACGCTTTCTTATACTAGCATTAAGTGGTGGTGCATTTTTTATTCATTAAGGTCGCCAAATGTCAACGTAACAGGTACACTCACTGCTTTCAACCCTTACGACCTAAACACCTGCTGAAGTGTTAAAAAAACAATCTTAAGAAATATCTGTTTAATTTAGCTTATAATTGATTACCATGACCTTTCATGTCTGTACCTTTCCTATTGCACTTTGTATCATGTACGTATTTCATCTCTTGCACAAGCTGCATTTGAATGTCAAGTGGATTTGGCGCCTTATAAATCCTATGTATTATTATTATTATGAAGACAATTCCATGAAAAAAAATAAAAGTCGTAATCGTAACGTGATATGTATATCATTCCACACCACCGTGTCATCAAATCTAACGTTTTGTTATTGTTTTGTACGTTTATTCGTTTGTTTTTACTTGATTTTGGCCAACCCACCCAAACTGAATACGACATATAGACCTATTACAGTCACGCGGTCAAAAATACTCCAAATATTAATATTATCATTGATATACATATTTATCATTATATTATTGACATTGTTATCATAATTTTCATCGTGATTCACCACCATATTTCCATAAGGATTAATATATATTTCAGTCAATGTGCTATTTATCCTTACATTATTCACATAATCAATACAACATCGTACAACATTGAATGGGGCGAAGAGTATGTGTGCCCATACCTGTGAGAATGCCTTTACACACGATAGGAAGTGATGTCACACTTCTAAGCCACTTGACGTCATCCCACGTGACACTACTGTCCATGTCTGTTCCGAAATGAACGAAGAGTGTTGGATCTCCTGCTCGCTTAGCTGCTGCCTGGGACGCCGATGAGTCCATCTCCATGTTAAAATATCTGTCGAGGTAGAGAGAAAAGAAGAGAGAAGAAAGAAGTAGAGAGATGAGAAAAGAGAATCGAAGAGAGAAAAATAGTAGAGATAAGAAGAGAGAAAATAATTCAAATTATCAAAAGAAGTTCTTATACACATGTAATAATCACTCCTTTCTAAAAATTTAATGTGGTTTATGTGTATACAAAAGTGTAATTTGGTTCAAAGTTATGAGAAAATGAGTTTCTAAAAAAATTCTAAAAAATAATTGAAATTGATGACAAAACAAAACAAAATAGGATCGGATCAAAAGACAAACCAGCGGTCCCATTATTTTACGGCTGTGCCAATAATCCGAGATCGCATCTTATCAACTTGAAGGTGGAATAGCTTATCATGTACATACACGTATAATAAAATGTACACTACATACCTGTACTCATCGTGTCGATAGCACATGTAATCAGGGCCGACTTCATCAGCTTAAACCCTGTCAGAGGAGAATCGATGGTAAGAACTACAGCTTTATAGCCCGCCCTCTCAGCCTCCCTGATGAGATGTCGTGTCACCTGGCGATCTTTAAAAATATAAACCTGACACCAGCGAAGTCCCTCCGGTGCGGCACGTGCAACGTCGGAATACTTTTCATTTGAGAAGCAACTCTGGATCATGAGAGTTCCTGCCTCCATTGCTCCTATTTATTTGAATCCAATAATTTGAAAATTGTTAGTACTTGATTACCTGTCGGAAGAGGTTTTCTACTTCACCTAATAGATAATGATAGTCCCAAAGCTTGTTGGCAATACAATCAAACTGATTTTAATAGATATTTAATAGATGTAATTAATTTCGGGGAAAATCTTCAAAGACCGGGTCTATGGTATTTTTGACGCTATTTTTTGTCTTGGGGTGGGGGGGGGGGGGGGGCGGAGGCCGGGGCAATAGAACTTTCTTATTCTTTCTCTTCTCGACTTCCAAGGTACTATGATTTTCATTTTGATTTATTATATGGAAGATTTGATAGTGCCATTAGGCGTGAATTAAACTGTAGCTACTTTAAGAGCGAAGAGACTAGAGGAGCGAATATTCGGATTCAAAGTTTGCGAGCAGGTGCATAAAATGTCATGCATGCATAATCTGTCATCATTTTAATCCATATAATCCATATACACTGTCGCTCATAACGTTGGAATATTTTTTTTACCCGAATTTATGGAATTATTTTGACATTGATTTATTCCTAATAGATCTAGATAATAGTATACATTCTCAGATTTTATTAAATAATAATTTGCCAGTGTTTGTTTTGCGTGACTGCTAAAGCATGTGAATGCTAATATGCTTATCAACTAGGGGACCTACGCCCTTAAGTCATAAATGACAGTAATGAGGATTAATGCCCCACAAGAGGGCACTAATATAGCACATCGACACGGTTTTGATCCTGGGGCCTCGCAGTTACGAGGCCATTGCTTTGCCACCGAACCATGACTGTACGCAGCGGGGGCTAGGGTAGGGGGGGGGGGAGGGCAGTTCCCACAAATCAAAAAAGAAAAAGAAAATGCAATAAATTATCAATAATTCATTGAATTTTACCCTGGTCCCCAACAGAAAAAAAAATCTTCTGTTTGCCCATGCCTTTTGCCATAATGCATGGCCGTACAGAGGACTTTTGTATGATACACATTCACATGCTTTAGCAGTCACGCAAAACAAACACTGGCAAATTATTATTCAATAACATCTGAGAATGTATACTATTATTTAGATCTATTAGGAATAAATCATTGTCAAAATAATTCCATAACTTGGGGTAAAAAAAAATATTCCAACGTTATGAGCGACAGTGTACAAGAACAGCTCTCAATTTTACTATAAGTATTTAATCCTTCGAGAAATCATCGTCTAATTTCCTGTTTTCTACACTTACGGAATATGGTTGGCTGGGCTTTTTTTATTAACTAGTGTGAAGATAAAAGAAAACAAAATTATAATATAGATAAGTAATCGATAATAATAATCAGAAGAATACTATATTAACCTCTTGCCGTGGCCTTTTCCCCTTCAGCATTAGCTAAGCGATGAGCTCCAGTTGGCGAGACACATATAGGCATACTAATGGATTGACCCAAGACCTTGGTTGACAGATGGATATCAGACACATCTACGAGTAGGCGTGGCCGAAATCTATACCTGCAGAATTCACAAGAATATTTCATTTTGTAGGTATGGATGGCAAAAAGAATCTTGATTTTTTGTTTGTCTGTCTGTTTCGTTGTTTGTGATTTGTTTTCCTTTGTTTGTGTTTTTTGTTGTTGGTTGATATGCATTCAAGGTTTGAAGTATTATTCAGTTTTTACCGTAATTTTTAACTTTTAGCGATTTAAGGACGATAATAACACTACTACTACTACTACTACCACTACTACTACTACTACTACTACTATCAATGATAGTGATAAACTATGATAAATCCGTATAGCCATTTATTGTAGTTCTAAGGGGTCCGCTCACTATTCTTAAGGACCGCTATTCATAAGGACATTATGCCTTTATGAATTCCGTTTTATGAATATCAGTCATTGACGTATAGGAAGTTCCATGTTATGAATAACGGTCCTTAAGACTAGCAAGGTTACTCTGTTTTTAAACGCTGAATTATGATGACTCTGATAAGCCGCTCTTCTATTCAGGCAATGTCTTCTTACTGGTTCTCCATGCACATTACCTGGATCGAGAACGGCAAATGTTAATTAATGTCTCGCTAAAGAACGCCAGTGCTACGCCAGGAGTAAGAACCCCGGACCTTCTGATAGCCTGGATACATATCCACAAGACCACTACTCCTCTTTATTCATGAGTATAATTATAAACATATTAGAATAGAAGGAAGCTTATTATAGGGTAACCATTGTTACTACCTGTGGCGTACGCAGGATTTTTTCAAGGGGGGGGGGGGGGTTCACTTTTTGAAATCGGGCCAAAAATTTCGCAACGACTCAGCCCACCGCTGAATAAGCGGGGGGGGGGGGGGGGGGGGTTAGAGGACACTTTTTTTTTGGGGGGGGGGGGGTTCGAAATTTGAAAAATTGACATTTTGCTCCGTAGGGGGAGGGTAAAATACACACATAATACACACATAACAAAACTAAAGGGGAGGTTTAACCCCCCCCCCCTCCCCCCCTGCGTACGCGCCTGGTTACGACGGTGTTGCTTGTACGGATACTATACACGGATGCTAATGAGAAATTTCATCTTGTAGTGTCAAATTTACTCGGCAGTCATGCTGACATCAAGAGCTCAATCCTTCTTATTGTTTCCCATTTCTTTACTGTCATTGTTGAACAAAAATGTCTTACAGATGCAGTTGTCTGATGAAATCTTTGCGAAAACCGGAATTACAACGCGATAATAAGACGTATAGTACTTGACACTTCGTACATGTAGTATAATGATACATGTAGTTTGTTCATGTCAAATGCGGATTACAGTATTTGTATAGAACCTACGCCACTGATTAAAAAAAATATGGCAATCATTTTTGATATCGTTGTTATCATACAATGTGGGTTTAAAGATAAAGACCAGTTATGGTCATGCGATTGCATCGTGAAAGAAACCTATAACAATCATTTTTGATATCGTTGTTACAATGTGGGGTTAAAGATAAAGACCAGTTATGGTCACGCGATTGCATTGTGAAAGAAACCTTTTAAGTAAACACCAGTATTGGAAACGCCCCAATTTCAAAAAATGAAATGGAAGCTCTTATTACCAATCATGTGAAAGAATATGTTTTGACTAATACATGATGATACAAATTTGCCGGGAAACCGCCTACTAATTGATATATTTGGTAAATCAGTTTATCTATTGGACTGTGAGAGATAACGCACGTGTCGCGCACGTGTGCGTAGTCCCATATACATCTTTCTGTGTACAGTGCTTGTAACTTTACGAAGACTGGGCCAAATTTCTTATCATTTTGATGATTCCAGAACCTTGCAGTACACACCAATATGCTAGAATTCAGGCCTTCTCAACTGGCGGCGCGCGCGCCACTCGTGGCGCTTGCGGTCAGTCAGAGTGGCGCGCGGCTGTTCCAAAAAATTAATAAAAATTAAAAATTAAAAATTAAAGAAAGAACAACATTAACAAATTATATTTTAAAATAAAAAAACTCAGAAAAATCAAAAAGTCGCAGTCGAAGTTGAGCCCAAAATGTAGGCAAGCCATTTTGTTTGTTTGATTTTCACTTCATTTTGACATTTTCCGTGTTTATTGCACCAAAATAACTACATATAAATTAACTTCCAGTGTAGATTTTAGCCAGGAATTGTACTAATTATTTCACATCAATATGAAATTATGATTGATGATTTATGGAACAAAAAGGTGTTAAAAATGCCACATCTGGGCCTCAAAAAAGCCCTAAAATCCACGAGCTTCCGGGGGCTTTGCCCCCTGGACCCCATCCGGTATCGGCTCGCTCGCTACGCTCCCTCGTAACACAGTCACCAAACATACAGGTTGGCACTTCAACCTCAATTCATTTTTGTTTTGGCGCTTCTAATAAACTAGTTGAGAAGGCCTGTGCTAGATGATCAACCTTTTCTGATCGATTCCACAATGTTCAAATTTCACAATGCAATCGCATGACCATAACTGGTCTTTATCTTTAACGAACGTTGCGAATGTTTAATCATAGGTTTAAAGATTCAATGTGCAGATTAAAGGGTGTCCGAAATGTCACTCAAATTAAAATTTCGTACTTCATTTTCTTTTTCGTTTTGTAATAATATGAAGTGGGTCAGCGCATCAGTGCAGCTCTCCAAATCGTGCTCCAATATTCATCAAATTTACTCTGAATTTTTGGCAGAGTCGAGCTGAGATTTTTACATCAGCTTGTAGATCTAAGGCCAGAGATCAGACTAGACAACTTTTGAAGCATGTATGTTGCCTACAAGGAGGATATTTGATGATTATCATTTTTCTGGGATTGATGATATACATGTATACTGATACAAGGAGACATTTTGCTGGACCATTTTGATACACCAGAGTAAGTTATACTTTTGTGTCTCTGATGGGACAATAGGGAGGATTTAAGGATTACAAGAGTAATCCTTTCACCATGATCAATTTCAATGTCCTCCTGGCTATTATTCTAGGCTTTAGCGTCTGCCTGACTGATTCACAACTGTGCACCATCTATCAGTCAAACCAAGAAGCTTCATTTGGGCAAGCTCTTGTCCGAAAGAACTACATAAAGACTAGAATAGCCTATTATGCAAATAGCCATTCAACTTTTCAACTTGAACTGTTCAAAGCAGGGGACATCAACCCCAACCCTGGACCAACTATAATTGACAGTGACACCTCACAGAAATGTAAACAGTTGTACTACCCTCAACGGACAACATTCACTGGTTCAGAACTACACCGCTTAAAGAACATCACTGGTTATCAGCGACTTCCAAGTGATGTATATGACAGAGTGAAAGCCCTAGGTATTAGTTGCAAACCTCCAACTAAAAGGGGTACCAGGGGAGGTGTTAAGACGAAAGCCTGGTTAAGGAGTCAACTTTCTGGAACACGACTCGGATCAGTTGTTGATGGAAATGATGAAAGAAAGAAAGTTGCTCACTGTCCGATTCCAGTTCGTGTTCGGCCCCACACTCGAAATTCGTACACGCATGAAAGGCGGAATGGTGTTAACTTCGAGAATCTTAAACTTGTAGAGACTCTATCAAATGCTCCGTCACCTGTAGCACTTCATCTATGGAATGCCAGATCTGTGAGGAATAAAACCACTGAACTATATGACTATGTACTTCAAAATGATGTTGACATCATGGTCATTACAGAGACATGGCTCCGTGAAAGTGATCCTACTGTCATAACCGAATTGTCGCCACCCGATTTTTCCTTTCACAATGTTGCTCGTCATGGTGATGCTCATGGAGGATTGGGTTTTCTGTTCAGAACTCACCTAGATCTCAGACTGAAGCAGATTGAATTTTCCCCTAAAACTTTTGAATTTGCCTGTGTTGTAGACAGGTGTGAACAGTATCGTATCATTGCCGTATATAGGCCTCCACCTTCTACGACTAATGGCTTTACAGTAAAGGCCTTTCTCGATGAGATTGATGAATTCTTAGGCTTATGTTCAATGTTGGGCAGTCGCGTCATCATTCTCGGGGACTTCAATGTACACGTTGATAAGGCACATCTACCGACCCCACGCCAGTTTCTGGAATCAGTCACTTAATCTGGCTTCTCCCAGCTCGTTGAAGAACCTACTCATGATGGTGATCACACGCTGGACTTGGTCATTACGAAGACTGGAGATGACATAGTCTGCAATTACAACGTCATTGACAAAGGCATGTCAGACCACTTTGTAGTGCGTTGCAATCTGAATATCCAGACACCCCCTTCGAGTACTGACAGAGTGCTTATCAAATCCAGAAACTATCGCCAGATTGACAGTGAGAAGTTTCTAGCTGATCTTTCATCACGTTTTGCGGATTTTCCGGAGAGTGATGTAAACGACATGCTGACTTCCTTGTATGGTGCTGTCCAGGGAGTGCTGAATCAACATTGCCCAGAAACGACGCGAAGACGGAAACAAAGACCATGTGCTCCGTGGTATGATGACAGTGTGATGGCAAGTCGACAACTAAAGAGAGCGCTGGAGTCAAAATGGAGAAAATCCAAACTTGTTTCGGATCGACAGAATTACATTAATCAAAAGAATAAGCTAAATGTTATCATTCGGAAAGCTAAGCGTAATTATTACACAAATGTTATTCTTGAGTCTAACTGCAGGAATATGTTTTCAACAGTCAGTTCATTACTGGGTCGTTCAAAGCATGTCCTCCCAGTGTCCGATGAACCGCTTCGCCTCTGCAATGATTTTGCCAATTTCTTTGAGGGCAAGGTTAGGAGTATCAGACGGTTACTTGATGCACATCCACCTAATCAGCAAACAGTGTGGACTGTTCCAGATCCGGATAATGTTCCTCCTCTTGGTCCAGTAGCGGATGACGACTTACTGCTGGCTTTAACACCAGTCAGCGATGAAGATGTGAAGAGGGTCATAAAGAAGTCTGCAAACAAGTCCTGTGACCTGGATGTCATGCCAACCTGGCTGCTTAAAGCTAATTCAGAGGTAATGGTACCCGTTATCACGTCAATCATAAACTGCTCGTTAGTGAATGGAGTTTTCCCTGACAAACTTAAATATGCAATAGTTTTTCCTCACCTGAAAAAATCTTCGTTGGATTCTTCGGAACTTAAAAACTATAGGCCTGTATCTAATCTTGCTTACATATCCAAGGTGATTGAGCTCGTGGTGTCCTCAAAACTGACAGCCCATGTCGAAGAGCTTAGCTTACAAGATGAATTTCAGTCGGCATACAGGAGACATCATAGTACTGAATCTGCACTAACCCGTGTTAGAAATGATATTCTATGTGAAATTGATAAAAGGCGTGGTGTGATACTAGTTTTATTAGATTTAAGCGCAGCCTTTGATACCATTGACCACGGATTTTTGATTGATAGGCTTTCCTCAGAATTTGGAATACGTGACACGGCTCTGCAGTGGTTTCGGTCGTATCTTAACTGTCGGACCTATCGGGTTCGCATAGATAGCACTTACTCTGATGTTCATACTTTAGATTATGGAGTTCCACAAGGGTCCGTACTCGGCCCGCTCCTTTTTACGCTATACGTCAAACCTTTGGGAAGAATTATTAGTCGCTACGGTCTTAGATATCATATGTATGCTGACGACACACAAATATACACAAGTTTCAACCCCAAAAGTCTTGCAAATTTTCAAGAAGAAATAAGTAAACTGGAACAATGTATCTCTGAAATTAGTATATGGATGACCTTAAATAAACTCAAACTGAACGAAGGAAAGACGGAACTACTG
Organism: Strongylocentrotus droebachiensis; assembly: GCA_035222895.1. Classification (NCBI taxonomy): domain Eukaryota; kingdom Metazoa; phylum Echinodermata; class Echinoidea; order Camarodonta; family Strongylocentrotidae; genus Strongylocentrotus; species Strongylocentrotus droebachiensis. The sequence continues at coordinate 137,084 of JAVYIG010004501.1, read as the reverse complement.
CTGGCCATGTCACCAAAGCTTAGACATCACTTACCGCGTGATATAAGTATAAACATAGGAAATGGTAGAGTACAAATGTCTGACAATGTCAAAAACTTAGGTATTTTCTTTCAATCTTCAATGTCCATGTCTAAACAAATTACTGCTTTGTGTAAATCGCTTAACTTTCATTTGTACAATATCTCTAGAATCAAGAATCTGTTGACCTCTGATGCGTGCCATCATGTCGTAAGATCATTAATCCTCAGTAGAATAGACTATGCCAACTCTCTTCTTTTGAATGCTAATGTGACAGACATTCAAAGATTACAACGAATCCAAAATCGTGCTGCCCGGGTTGTTTTGGGAGGGAGCAGGTATGAATCAGCATCTCCTCTACTTAAGCAATTACACTGGTTAACCGTAAATAACAGAATCATATACAAAGTTTCCCTAATTGTCTACCAATGTTTGAATAATTGTGCACCAATGTATCTGTCTGTGCTTCTACATACTCCTCCTAGACTTCAATACAACCTCCGCTCTTCTAACGACCCCACGCTCCTCCGATTACCACGTATCAATTCAAGATCGGGGGAGTGTAGTTTCTTTTATTATGGCCCCAAAATTTGGAATACCCTCCCTTTCGACCTCCGTACCTCTCCCTCAGTTGAAATTTTCAAGAAAAAACTAAAAACGTACCTCTTCAATAAGTAAATTGTAATTCTAATATTTTTGTTTGTTATTATAATTACTCTTTTATACATGTATTATCTTGTGTTTACTATGTCATTATTTCTGTAAAGCGCTTCGAGCAATTCGTTGGATGTTGCGCTATATAAAAGACAATTGTATGTATGTATGTATGTAACAAAGGCCAAGGGCATATATTGATGAAATCCCTTTCCAAATAAAATACAGTATGTATCTATTCTTGGATAATGTCATTCAGGAAAAGAAAAACAATCTCATACTTGTTTTGAGCTGGAGATATTGATGTTGAAGATATCTGTTGCTCATGTTTTCATTCATTTAAGAAATACTTACAAGTATTTTTCTTTGCTGAATGCATTTTCTTTACAAATCAGAACGAATAATAAGTACATAATTGTTGAAAAAGAGTACAAATATAATTTCAATTTTTATGCTCATGCATGATTAAATATGTTTTGATATTTTTTAATAAATAATAACACGCTTGCACTGAGACACATTATAAATTATAAAACAGGAGAAAACAAAGTAACACTGAAAATGTAGGACGTTTGAGACTCTACCACGTGTAAATAGAAAATCCAGAACATTAGCATTTCTATTGTACAAGTACATCTATCTCTATTATATAGGGCTGTTTTCCTAGTTGTAGTATATCGGCGCAAAACATTTGACTGTACAAGAAAGTTAGACTCATGTAGGCAATTTTCTATTTCCTCTGTCCGGAAACATTTGAATGTTTACTTTCAAAAGGAAAAGTTGTAAGCCATTTAGTAGATTGTTGGGGGTATATGTTAATCATACGGACCTGTTATAAGTGGTCCTTTTGTCTGAGTGTACATTTTTGCTGTGAATAATTATAGATAGATTAATTTTAATTCCATTCAGTCGACATGTTTGGTACCAACATGCATGTTAGTATCACAGAGTACATCAACCTCTTTATAGTTAGAAAATAAAGGGGGAGTAATATGAAATGCAGTTCATATAGACATCTTAAAAACACTGTCGTAAATTTTTAAATGTCGACATAAGATACGTTAAACAAGAATCAGGACAATTAACACCTGGTCAATCACCCCCTGGAAATTACCCCCTAGGATAAATACCCCCCAGAAAAACCAAGGATAACCACCCCGAGGACAATTACCCCCATCCCTAAAGAAAACACCCTAGGACAATCCCCCCCCCCCCTCCCCCGAAAAAAATAATTACCCCCTCCCATGTTTATTAAAGGGCAATCAAACCCTTGTAATAAGTTGGTTTGGATGAAAGCAGAAAAATAAAAGAAACAGAATGGCAAAAGTTAGTTATGAAAGTTTGAAATATGAGATCACTAATATCAATATGGTAGTTCGGTCACTGGATTGTGACGTAGGACGTGGATACAGTACTCTCACATTTGCCGTGTACAAAAACAGCATTAACTTCAGTGCCTCTTCTCTTAATTAAATATTACTTAGCAAGCATATTATTAAAGGTGCTCTAAAAAGAATAGACCCTCCTGGGCAATGAACTTATGAAAAATTTAAATTTTAGCCATTTTATATGTTGGAACAAATGGGAAAGTAATCCGGCACTACATCACATTCACATTAGAGCCCATTCGTAAAGTGATTACAACTCTCGACATATACATTACCCCCCCCCCCCCCCCCCCCGCCATTCCGCACCTTGCTGATTGACTATGGGAAACGCTCTTACCTTTTGAAAGCCTGCTCACTGTCACGCATTGTCAAGCCTTCTCCTGACGAAAGCGCATAATATCTGAAAAATGGTTCTGTAAGTTTTCGCCTTGCCATCTCTTCATGTTGTTTAATAGTACGCAGCTCCATGCTATAGACAATCTGGGGTGAATTCTTCTTTTTCAACAAAAGGGTTCACTAATTTTGCTCCTTTTCAGGTTAAAGGATGAAGAAAAAAAAAAACACGTCTCCCGACAAAAAGCGATGACGACAATAAATAGCCGAGTAACTATTACTGAATATGGATTCTGCATGGATTCACTGTCACCCTTTATCTCTCCAGTGATCCCAATGCGCAGACAGTGTGTCAATAATCACTCGGCTTGACAAAGTCCACAGGAGGTGACTAGCCTACAAAACCTCGATATATACATCATTTCTAATTCAATAACAAAGTCAAACTTCGCTTATGCTTTCGTGTAATTATTTTTTTAACCGATTGACCCGCACTCCAGGATGCCGCACTCAACATTTTGTTTAAAGATCGGGTAAAGGTCGGTTTAACAAAAGGAGTTAGACTGGTGTATATGGTGTCTACAGTTTCCCTTTGTTAAAATTGATCTAGTTTAGATCCAGCATTTGGGTATTAATCAGATCAGCAGAATATGACCAAACTCATGTTTGTGGGCTCCGTATATTATTAAAAAGAATTATGACACGGACCTCCAATTTAAAAAATATGGCCAAATCTATTTTTGTATTGAGAGCATTCAGGTATGTAGCGCACGTTGATAGAAATATTGCATAATTGTGGAAACATGGGTTGTATTGATATATATTTTCTTTTATATAAGTGACACTGGCTCTGGCCCGTTTCATTGACGACTGCCCCTTACGTTGAAACATATCCATATTCTCTGAAAATTGGGAAAGTTTGGGGAATGGACGACCCTCCCTCCTGCTTGCCGGTATATTTTGCTAAAAACTATAGTCAAATCTTTATCGTGAAAATCTTGTCAGGAGACCTCGTTATACAGTGGATTTCTTCAATGTCCTATTTGACGATATCAAACTTGGCGTCTTAGCATTAAACCGTTTAATTGCATTACAAATGTACGCACAATTGAAAAGGTGACGTTAACATTGCATCAAGTTGATTTTTCGAAATTAAGTGCGATCGTGTTAATAGAAAATATAATAAAATCAGGGGTGTGTAGTAGTGGAGTGATTTGGACACTACATCGAAATGGAAGGGTCGTAGGTTGGATCCCCGCGAAACAATTACAAACAAGACATTATATGTACATTGCTTCCCTCCACCCAGGTGTCGAATAGGCACCCAGTTAGATACGAACGTCGAACCAGTCCACATGGTTAAAATATCACGTGTTCACGTGTAAAATGTGGTCGATAGCTGGAATGCTTACCACAGGATTGGGTAGAGTGCAATATAATATGCAGAATAGCAATTACATTGCATCCAATTACCGGTTTTATGTCACAGCCCCTGATGTTTACGATTTAAAACTTAACGTCCTATTGCAAATCTGAGGTTCTTTGGTAAACTTTTAGAAAGAATTGTAGCATTTTAGCTCCATCAGTACTTGAGGACTCTCAGTTTTTATGCAGATTCACAATCTGGCTATCGTTCGTTTGATAGCGCTGAAACTGCTCTTTTGCGAGTCAGACATGATGTCCTTTTATCTCTTGATAAAGGAGACGAAGATATCCATGTGCTGCTAGGATTTTCATGCGCGTTCGGCATCAGGCGCGCCGGAAGCAGTTTGGGATGGGGGGGGGGGCAAACATTCCAGAGGGCTCACCTTCCAGGGGCAGTGGCGTGATGAGCAAAAACGTTGAAAAGGGGGGGGGGGGGGAGAAGAAAAATCTGCATCACCACCACTCTTACACGTTACATGCAGGCTCCGCGGAACGTTCTTCAAAGTGGTATATTAACGATCAGGAAGAGCTTAAATTGGCGTGGGGTCCAGGGCCTGAGCACCGGCAGGGGGTCAAGGGGGTGAGCCCCCGGAAGCTCAGGGTATTTAGGTATTAAATTAAGGTAAGATAAGCATATTTAGGTATATATTTGTGACACTGGCAGGTCACTAATTGGCGGGGAGTCCACGGGACAGAGCCCCCGGAAGCTCAGGGGTTTTATGTATTTAATTACGGTTAGATGAGCATCCAGGGGCCCTCTTTAAGGCCATTGATGTTGTCCGGGGGGCAGAGCCCCCGGAAGCTCAGAGGTTTTAGATATTTAACTACGGTCAGATGAGCACCCAGGGGCCCGCCTTATGGCCCTTGGTGGGGTCCAGGGGGCAGAGCCCCCGGAAGCTCGGGGGTTTTAGGTATTTGATTACGGTCAGATGAGCATATTTTGATACGTCATTTGTGACATTTGCCGGTCACTTGTTTTTTCTCTCTCTCTCTTTCTTTCTTTTTCTCTGTAACATATATTTTCCAAAAGTGAGGTGGGCTCGAGCCCCCGAGCCCTGCAGGCCCTGACATGAACGGTTCTGAATAAGCATATTTTTCGTATGACTTACAGCAACATTTGTAAATCACTTGCATCGAATAAGAAATACCCCCCCCCCCCATCAGCACGCCAGTGTTCAGGGGCTCATGCCTTCTCACCCCTATATAAAAACACACATGCTTTTCCACGATGTGCGCGTATCGCTATTATAAAAACCTCCATTGATAAATTTAGGTGGCATGCGGAATGTTTAGAAAATTTATTTCCTGTTAAGTTTCCTTTTCTTTGAAAGGAACTTTATATGTGATTGAATTCAGGTTTTCATTATTGTTATGTTCTTTTGGGTTAAAAATGCAAACCATCTTTAGTCCTTTACTGCTTTTGTTTCTTTTTTTGGAAGGGGGGGTCTTTTTTTTTTGGGGGGGGGGGAATAAAAATGGTTTTGCCCCCCCCCCCCCTCCACTTTTTTGGTTGTGGGCGAGTGCCTCCCTGCCCCCCCCCCCCCCACTTCCGGTGCCTATGTTCGGCATCTTGTTGCAATGCTTGAGACTGCGTTTTGTAATTGAAAGTGAAGCAGTTAGGTGGATAGAGTCCTGCCTATCCCAGCGCACGCCACCCACACTGTAGTAATTGGAAGCAAGAGGTCATTCAGACATGCCGTTTCTCAGGGAGTCCCATAGGGGGTTCGTACTTGGCCCAATTTTAGCTAATACTCTCCACACATCTCCCTTTAGAAAGTTAGTTGTTACCGTTAACATTCATAAGCTATTTTTTGAAGACAGATTAAACAAATATAAATATCTCCAGTCTTAAGAAATTTACATTCATTGGCTTCCTATCCAGTCCCGTATTAAGTTGAAAGTACTTGTATAAACTTATCCATGTTTCTATCAGTTTTCTCCATTATATCACAATGAATTGTTAATACAGTATAAACCAGATAGAATGCTGCGTTCCAGTAAAAAGTCTTTATTTCATGTCCCACAACCTGTGCCGAAATCTTATGGGGAAAGGCCATTTTTATATGCAGACACTGTTTTATGGAATAACGTGCCAGAATGCCTTGGAAATATAGAAACATATAAAAAGTTCAGAAGTAATTTAAAAACATATCTATTTAGCACTTTGAAAGATCCCACAATTATGAACCCAGTGCACCCTTTCAACTCCTTCTGTATTATATTTTGTAAAGCGCACAGAGCCATGCAAGTATGCTTATGTGTTATGGGCTGTACAGAAACGTTTAATTGATATTATGATTATTATAACAATTACATGTAAAATGCTTAGAACACGTTGTTAAAATGCTATTTAAATGTGACTTTTCTTATTTTTCCTCTTCTCCTTCTTCTTCTTCTTATTATAAGTATTATTGTTAATATTATTATCTTCATCATCCTTATCAAAATGATTATTATACATATATATGTATATACATATATATATATATATATATATATGAGACCATGGGTCGATAGTTTTTTAATATGGAACTATTGAGGTAATTCCCGCGTTAAGGTGTTTAAGCACGTTGCGTTTCAAAGCTCTGCATCTAACATGTTTTCCATACATTTGCTACTTATCTATATTCACGAATTACGTAGAGACTTACTGAAATGCATCGAAAAGGAAGACATAGGTTAGTTAAAGATTCGAACCGGCAAGGAGGTTCACGTGGGCATGGACGTTTCACAGTTTGTTTACAAAAAGACAGCAGCGATCTTGTTTTAAAGTAGATATTCATTGATTTTAAAAACTAACTTTATTTTCATTATTGCGAAGTTGAAACTTTGATTCGACAAGGTTATCAAAATTCAATGCTTGGAAACATTCGAAGTAATGATTATTATAAATTACAAAACGCTTAAATACAGCCCCGGCATAGCACCTGAAGAGCTCTCCGAACGCTGCTGAGATAGGCCAGGCTAAATGTATAATCTATTGCCTCACTCTAAATCCCGCACATGGTTTTATTTTGATGACAAATGCAGCGATACAAAAATAAAGGAATCTGTCACTTGTAAACAAAATAAGACGCCATTGTATATTCAGCTGCACACACCGCGGTAAGTTCGGCGTTTCAAGAGGGAACAAATGCCGTCCTTAATATCATTCCGGTGGGTTTTCAATTTGAAAGTCTGGTTTCTTTGATTGTTAATTAACCCCTATCCTGTGTATTTACAAGCAAAAGATTTTAGTTTTTAGAATCGGGTCATATTCCTTTTCGAATGGTTTGACATGCCATTACATTTATATGCACTAAACTCATTATAATTTGACAAATAATAGCTTTGCAATTATGTTCATTCTTTATGGGATGCCGTCTGCTTGGGCAGTATTGATCCATATAGTGACGTCATTAAAACATCGTTATTTTTTCGGCGAATCTCTCGTATATCCCAGCCTCTATGGAGGTGGTTGTATTTTTTTTTATAAATCACCCGATATGTAGTTGACCTAAAACTTGTACGATGGCCATCTGTTAGCTTACCAGTTTCTAGTGATACATTAGGTGACATATTTGTGATTTTCTTTGAATTTCACCTTTAAGCACTGACACAATAATTATCTGACCGTTGGATTATTTCGTTTGATAGAGCAGAACATTGTTAGTGTGAATTAATCTAAATTCATTAATAAACCAAGAAACGTTGATGTGCTTTGATCTAATACTAACAAATAAAGTGAATGGATGTGATGGAAAAGGAAAGACATGGCCTACACTGACGTCGAGAAGTGGGAAAGAAGAGGTAGGTGGAAATACGGAAAGAGAATGTGTGTGTATAGGCGGTGTCACACAGAGGCCAAAAATTCGAATTTTAGTTATCCGGTTTTTAATTATCCTTTTTTTGGCTGTCTGACATCAATTATCCCTTCAAAAATCCCTTCAAAAATCCCTTCAAAAAACCTCATATGAAGCAAGATAATTCTCTCTTGAAAGGATTTTTCAAGGGTTTTTTTAAGGGATTTTTCTGTCTGACACCATTGTTGAAATAATCCCTTTCAAGGTCAGTGTAAGTTTAACGTGATTGGCTGGCATAGGGTTTTAAACGCGCTATCATGACCTGCGCACAATTATATAAGCGCGCATTTAATGATTGAATGTGTGATGTCACAATGCTTATCTACCTAAACGGCACATGCGCAATGGCCCATCAAAAATCCGGATTTTAGTTATCCGGATTATTCGTAGCCTGTCTGTCACCAGTCTGTCACCGACGTAATTGAATAAACCAGATTTTTAAAATCTGGTTTATTCAAGATGGGAAGAGATTTTTCTGTGTGACACCGCCTTATGTGTGTGTGCATGTGCGCGTGTGCGCGTGTGCGCGTGTGCGCGTGTGCGCGTGTGTGTATGTGCGCTTGTGTGCTTGGGTATGTTTGTGAGTGCGAATACCGGAGAAAATGTGGGGGGGGGGGGGGGAGAAGAGCAAGACAACGGAGTAATTTTCAGCACACAAGTTAGAAGTTCATAGACATCATCAATCATTTAAACAGGTGTATAAACATGCCTATTTAGGAGTGAATTACCATCAAATTCATTAATAAAACGAAAAACTTTAACGTACTGTGATCTAACACTAACAAATAAATCGAAGGGACGTGATGAAACAGGAAAAGGTATGAAGAGGTAGGGACATTGGGTGAGAAAGGGAGAGGAGATGGAAATAAGAACAGAAAGAGAGAGAGAGAGAGAGTCATTAGTATGTGCTTGTATGTATGTATGTATGTTTGATTAACGGAAATAAATGTGGGAAGGAAAATGAGAAATAGAGGAAGGCAATGGATTACTTATCATTAGAAAGAAGTTCACCGAAATTACAAGGAGAGAAATGTATACATGTATATGTGTGTGCGCGTGTGTGTGTGGGTGCGGGCCTGCGTGTCTTGGAACGTGTTATAACTTCAGGGTTATGGAGTTGGCTTTTCACTGCTTTTCAATGACATTTTGCTCCTGAAGAACATCACACCATTGCTCGGTAATTTAAAATAAAAATCATTCCAGGGATTAGTTTGCCGGTATAATCCAAACCCAAAACGTCTTAATTTCTTTGACAATTTAGCGAAAACCTAATTCCGCTTGGAAGACCAATGTGTAGTTTCCCGACTTCTTGATATATCGCAATTAGACATCACGAAAATGGGTGAGAAGCAAAAGAGCCTTACAGAGTAGGAAAGTGTTCTACGGGGAAAATTAATTAGGGCAGACGTCTAAAACGAAGATGGTTAGATAAATGGAGAAAACAAGATAGAGAAAGAGAGTAATATAGCCAGGGGAAATATAAGGATCACAGTAAGGCCCCATATAAGAGATTAGGTACTGTAATATTTGTTCTTATAAAGTAATTTCTCGTAATAATATTACTAAGGTGTCATAATCTTCCTAAGCAAACTCTCTCTCCCCCACACTTTAAACAAGCAGTAATCCTCCCACTGCATTCTTGCAAAAACTGTGTCTCTCTTGTGTCTGATAGCTGTTATTATTTGTTCTTCGATATTCATCACATGAAGCCTGACAGCATTGTAGATATATGGTATCACTTATACAATTGAAATATATTATACTCTTGTTCCTATAACCAGAAGAAATATGCCGCTCGTATTCTAGCTCTCCATCTCTCAATGTCTTCAAAACTTCAGCTGCATACTAAATCACCCCTGTACATGTACATGTATCTATTAACTGACCCCAAAACAGACGTACTGAACACCACGCAGTGTCTAAAAATAATCGTACTTACTCTGAATTTAGACAGGGGATAGCACTTGGCAATGACACGTAATTAGTTTAAATCAGGAAAGATCATCTAGACATGCATTAACAATTATCTTCATAGGACATTACTGTCGAAAAAAGCTAGATCAACTACGTTAGCAAGAATCGTGATTTGATTTCAAACCATACAGTAATAGTTTTTCTTTGTGATCATCACGTTCTAAATGCATTGGCTTTCCTCTCCAGTGCCGGATAACAGATGGTGCTTGGCCCCCTCATATTATTCTTATTTTAGGATTAGTTGTAATGTTGATGCACTATTAAAAATGTGTAAATGGCGTAACATATGACCTTTCTTGGTATGTACTGGGTCAAGCTTAACAGACGCGCCCCGGAATTTAAGAGGTCGTTTCATAATTCACTATTACCTACCAGGGGTTATGTATTAGCAGGGGAAAAAATATATAAAATGACTTTTTACATATTTTACTCTATGCTAAACGACAAGATTTATTTTTTTAAAGGGCAAGTGGATTTTCTTTTTAAATTGATTTGAACAGAGAGTGAATCCTAATATGACATTTATGGATTTTTTAAAATAAATCGTCCATCAGAAAAATATACTTATGTCATATGGTAACATCTGTATGCATATCTTTTACACTCGACTTTTAGTTATATTTGAATACACATTCCCAGAAAAAATGGATTCATATAAATTATGAGCACATTTGTTGTAATAATTTCTAATCTCGTATTGTTAGGGAAGAAATTACCAGTGATATAAAGTGGTATAATCATGATCATAAAAACCGTGTATATGGGTGTGTGCAAACAAATAATTTATATGATAACAGATTCACTCATGCCAACAACAAGAATAAAGACACAATTAGAATATATGTAAAGTGCTTTTTATTGTTAAATTTCATATGGCATAACATATGGTCCACACAAACATATTTTTACGACCATTTCATTATACAGATCATTAATCATCATCGATTTGACAGCGGTGATTAATGAGTAAACGTACAATATCGTAAGGAGATGATAATCAACTCATCCTCATCCATCAACCATTGAGAATTAATGGACGAGAATTATATTCGCTCCATCGGTGGGAAAGGCTTCAATAAAATCAAACACATATCGCCTGTATGTGGTATCTGTGACATCTATCGATATGGATTTGGCAATATTTACTCTACTGGTGATGCTAAACGCATGTTTACCTGGCCTGATTTAAAGGGAAATGACACAAAGACTCACATCCTGAAGCACTGAGAACAGTGAACTCACTTGCAGCCTCAGGAGAAAGTGGCTGGCTATAAATGGCCTCTGGTAAAATATATATTTTGGCTAAGGAGATCTGCTACAGCTTTCTTTTCTGGAGCGTTTTACCTGGACCATTACAAAAAATAATGTTCCTTCAGCATTGTATTGTTATAACCTTATAATTCTTATGCCCGTTAGTTGCCAAGGATATATATATATATAGGCAGTTATTGCCAATAATTCAGCGCTATTAACTCATTGTACATTTAGCCTTTGCTGTCTGTGTGTTGTGTTGACACACCCACATGGCGCACCTAAAAGAGAGAGAGAGAGAGAGAGAGAGAGAGTCAATCACCAACGCCATCTTCCGTCAGGAAAGGACGCCTCGTGTGCACCAGACATACTAGCGATACTGGATGGCAGAATTTAGTGGTTCAAGCGCCGTATATGGTCTTAATTTAACGGTTTCTCCCATGCACGGTAGATTGCAATTTAGTCTTTGAAAATGGTACCTCGTCAAACGGAGACGTTCTGCATCCAGTATTAACAACGACAAAAGTTTCAAACACGGCTTTAATGGTTTGGATAGTTAATATTGTATACTTATTAAAGGTGCCCACATAAACCTATCTAGAAATTATAAAAAAAAGGTTTGTATAAGTTATGTTTTGACATTTTTGAGCTACAATAATCTTTGTCTGTCATGGCAAAATAAAAGAACGCACACATTTTATCTAAAGCTCGTGGCATATTAATTGTCATTTGCCTGAAGGAGGATTGCGTCAAGGACTGGTGCAGCTGTTTATGCGTCATGTGAATAACTAAGTTTAAAAAGTAAATGCGAATTGAAAAGCGCAAACATTTATTAGTGGCTCATGGGATTATAACATTTACAGGCTCGATTGGCGCAAGCAATAACGCAACCGAAATGACGCATCATGTGCAACAGAAATTAGCAAATCCAGACACTACCTGGCATACTCCCAAAGCTGCCACTGCGTCAATGTTATAGGAGTGATTTATTACGAGATGTGGAATGTTCGTTCAAAGACCCCAGCCGCCTTCAAATGTTTAGGATAATATCCAGCTATACAGCTCATTCAAACGGACAATCATCTAATAAGAATAATGAATAGATATACATGAATATTTCCCACTGACATGCGCAAAGATTAATGTATTATGTTTTTGATTGGATCAGCAGCTTATACAGATTGGTTGTAATGCATATTACCTATTTGCCACATACACTTAATAATTGTGACGACATAGAAGTAGCTGCTTACTTTGCTTCAATTACCTTAAAATGTATAGTTTAAAATGAGGTATACATGATAATTTAGTACAAGCGACGTTTTTCGGTACTGGTATTTGTTGGTATAAGTTGTTAGTCATTCAAAATGTTCAAGTTGAAGCGAAAATGATATTCGGAAAAATATTTCAGGTAGTACATAACAAAAAGAAATGCAAGAGCCGGACATATTGTATGATTGATAACCGTGCTTTCATTATTGAATACAGTGGAAACAGACAGAGTAATAGTTGCAGTTAAAGTATGATTATCAATAATAATCAATAATAGCAATATGTAAGCAGTAAAAGCATCAGTAGCATCAGCAGTAGTTGTAGCAGAATAAGAAGAAGGAGAGGAAAAAATAGTATCATAATTTTTATTGGTAGAATTGATATTAGTACTATTATATGGTAGTAGCCATAGCAGTAGAACCAGCACAGCAAGAGTCGAAGTTGCGGTGGTTGTGATGATAATAGTAGTGATGGTGGTAATGGTGGTGGTGGTGGTGGTGGTGGTGGTGGTGGTGGTGGTGTTAGTAGTAATTGTAGTAGTAGAAGTAGTAGTAGTAGTAATAATAGTAGTAGTAGTAATAATAGTAGTTGTAGTAGTAGTAGTAGTAGTAGTAGTAGCAGTAGTAGTATAAGTAGCAGGATAAGTAGTATTAGAAGTAGTTGAAGTAATGTTAATGTTAATAGTCATAGTAATAGTCATAGTAGTACAAGTAATATAAATAGTAGTAGTAGTAGTAGTAGTAGTAGTAGTAGTAGTAGTTGTTGTTGTAGAAGTAGTAGTAGTTGTTGTTGTTGTAGAAGTAGTAGTAGCAAGACGAAGCAATTGAAGTAGTAGTTGTAGTGGTAATAGTAGGAGTGCTAGAAGTATACGTGGTAGTAGGAGTACTAGAAGTATTAGAAGTAGTAGAAGTAATAAGATTAGAAGTAATAATAATGATTGTTATAATAATAATATGTGGCGGTTACGTAGGGTAGCGTCATCAGTCTTAATACTCTTCTCCCTGAGGGCCCAGCAATCATAGCATTACCAGGCTTTAGTAGTAGTAGTAGTAGTAGTAGTAGTATAAGACGTACATGTAGCAGAAGTAGTAGTAGTAGTAGTAGTAGTAGTAGAAGACGTACATGTAGCAGAAGTAGTAGTAGTAGTAGTAGTAGTAGGAGGAGTAGTAGTAGTAGTAGTAGTAGTAGTAGTAGCAGTAGTAGTAGTAGTAGTAGTAGTAGTCATAGTCGTATAATTAGCGATGGTAGTAGTAACAATACCAGTAGCAACAGCGGTTGTAGTAGCAATAGTAGTAGTAGTAATAGTAGTAGTAGTAATAGTAGTAGTAGTAATAGTAGAAGTAGTAATTTAAACATTAGTAATGAAAGTAGAAGTTGAAGAAGTAGTGGTTGTGATAGTGAAAGAAGTATAAGTAATATTGATATAAGTAGTCGCAGTAGTAGTGGTAGTAGTAGAGGAAGAAGTAGACGTAATATTAATAGTATTAGTAGTTGCAGTAGCAGTAGTAATAGTATACCAATATACAATGTCTTGAGAGGTTCTGGTTGAAACTAAGGGCAAGAAGTGACTCCAATAATACTCTTCTCTGAGGGGCGCAGCCCCGAAGCAAATGGTACGATTTGAGTCACCGAAGTCCAAAGTTTTAACCAGTTTTTCGACAAGAAGGCAGGGCATATTTATTTTATATCCTGCATCAACAACAACAAATCCACCAACAATTTTTTTGTTGTATATCTAACAAAATTATGAAATTCATTTTTTGTAATTGTATTTTTTATTCAAATACCAAATAATACTTTCTCAGAGCAACCTTAAAATGGTTGAAATATTTCTGGTCACGGTAGTAGTAGTAGTAGTAGTAGTAGTAGTAGTAGTAGTAGTAGTAGTAGTAGTAGTAGTAGTAGAGAGGATATAATGGCTGGTAAACGTGGTTGTGTGGTAACATAGTAGAAGTAAATGTATTAGTATTAATAAAATTAATAGTAGTAGTATTGGTAAAACAAAATAAACTTCCAAGCTCACGGGATAAATCAATTTAAACCCTGATAAATACTTTAGACCGCTTTTTAGGGGGCAGACAAGTAATGTTAGAGGACCCTATGCCTTATTACATATCAGTAAATATTAGAAGTAGTAATAGTGGGAGAATTCAAAGTAGTAGTAGAAGGGGGAAGAGGAGAAGGTGTGGTTATACTTGAAAAAAGTAGTAATAATAATAGTAGTGGTAGTAGTAGTTGTAGTAGTAGTAGCAGTAGTAGTGGTAGTGGTAGCAATAGTAAGATTGGAAGAATTAGTAGCAGTATTAGTATTAGCAGTAGTAGCATCAATAGTAAGATTGGTAGTAGTAGTAGTAGTAGTTGTTGTAGAAGGGGGGAAGAGGAGGAGTAGTTAGTATTAGTGGTAGTAGTAGCAGCAGCAGTAGTAGTAGAAACAGTAGTAGTAGTAGTAGTAGTAGTAGTAGTAGTAGTAGTAGTAGTAGTAGTAGTAGTAGTAGTAGTAGTAAAAGTAGTAGTAGTATTAGTAATAATAAGATTAATAATAGTAGTAGTAGTAGTAGTAGTAGTAGTAGGTGGATGAGGAAGAGGAGGAGTAGTAGTAGTAGTACTAGTAGTAGTAGTAACAGAAATAAAAGTAGTATTAATATTAAGATTAGTACTAGTAGTAGTAGTTGTAGTAGAAGTAGTAGTAGCAGTATAAATACAAGTAGTCGGGGAGGAGGAAAAGAAGAAATAGTAGTAGAAGTAGGGGGAGCAAGCACCTCTTGAACCCCCCCCCCCCCCCCGTATCGGGGCTATGATTTGCAGTAATTATAGACTTAAAAGAAGTGAAGGCAGGAGTAAGGGTACTTATATGCAAATTCTTTTGAAGTAGTAAAGTATTTTACGACACATTTATGAACTTAGTTGATGACTTTATAGATGGACAGAAGCCAGATATATAAGCAGAAATATTCTTTTTTTAATATGTTATGGAGGAGTTTATGAGGAGATTATCATGGCAAGACACAAACATCAATCTAAAAAAAAAACGGCAATTCATTGAAAAATGCTTCGTTCATATACTTTAATTTGATTTTTAAGTTAATATTTTTGTTAATAATTAGAATGCATATCACCAAACACAAATTAAAAAGACTCTCTTGACAAATATGCAATTTCTATCACAAGATGTTCTTTGAGCAAACCTTCAAGGAATTCTTCGATGTTCATAAAAATGCTAAAATTAGTTTCTTTGGGAAAAAGCTTCCCATTGTGTATTCTGTCAATGCCCAGGTCCATATACCAGAAAATTTGAATCTACTCGTATGTTTTTGGGTAATACCCGCCTTTTTCATAATATCTGACCCTTTGATATGGGATTCTTATTTCTGATAATAGGTCAATTGTTTCAACAAGAAGGTTAACATTTGGGGAATGTATTACCTGCTGCACGGGCGTCTACTTTACCGAGTATCCTAATGAAGAAAAAACAACTCTTTGATGAAAGTAGTCAGAACAGTATCCCAATGATGACTAATATGTAATAGTCAAACATTTGCCCCACGTATGTGTATTGATGTTACGTATTTTTCAGTTTCCACTTTTTTCAGTGTTGCGAAATTCTTTAATTTCACAATCAGACACTTGGGAGAAATGGGGATGCCCTGCATGGGCTGCCCGATCACCATAATTATGCCTATGATTGAGAAAAAAAGACCGTCTCCCAAACATGTTTTGTAATCAACTGATAAAAGTAAATGTCATTTTCTAACTAATACACGTTAACGTCGACGGAGACATATCTCTCATCTGAAGGGGACTCATCCGCAATTAAAACTGAATCCGGAGTTAGGTCAATGACCTTACCTTTGAGCAATCTTCCCGCTCCAATACAAATAAGAATATTTCAATACGCAGGGTGTTATTTCAAATACGTTATAAAGACACACTTTACATGGAATATAAAAGAAACAGAAAGTAAGAGCACCCAAATACATATCGTACATGATTATTGTAACATAGTACTACGACTCCCTCACAGTCCTCGCATTTCTCCTTGCTCCATACTTCAATATTTTGTCTATGGTCTCTTTTATAGCTTGCGTAGTAAAGGTGTTTAAATCCCCCACTGGTATCCGGGCTTTCCGTTGTATACGTTCCAGCACATCGTTCCTGTGCTGATGTTCTCTTGATTCCAGATAGCTTTTTGCGTCTATGCTTACGAGTCGATTTCGATGGCGATGAAGATGTGGATTCGATGTGGAGGCTGAAGACGATGATGATGATGATGGTGACGACGACGACGACGAAAAATAGGCAGGCACAAATCGGGTTGGATCACTTATCTGCGAATCGAGGATGTGGGTGTATTTTTCTCGAAGATCTCTATCCAATAATGGGGACCATGATGACTTCTTGCCTTCAATATCCCAGTTCCGCTTTCCATATCTTGGGGCTTGGGTAATAGGCCTTCTTCCTAATATATGCAGACAAAATAAAAGTATAATATAAGGAATATTGTGAAAGATGAACAATATTTTGGTTTGTAAGTAGTCGAAATATTGTTATAAGAGATATCTGTAGTGGGCTAAAACAATGTCCCGCGGGCCATTTGTTATAAATATGACTTGTTTGCATAGGCGCCGGAAGTGGGGGGGGGGGGGGGGCAGGGGGGGCAGTTGCCCCCCCCCCCCCCCAGTCAAAAAAGTGGGGGGGGGGGCAAAACGCATTTTTGCCCCCCAAAAACGCCCCCCCCCCCTCCAAAAAAAAAAAAAAACAGTAAAGGAGTAAACATGGTTTGTATTTTTAATCCAAAAGAACGTGACAATAATAAAAACCTGAATTAAATCACATATACGATTCCAATCAAAGAAAAAGGAAAGTTCACAGGAATTAAATTTCATAAACATTGCGCATGCCACCTATACGGTATTTTAAATGGAGGTCTCTATAATAGCGATACGCGCATATCGTGGACATATTGTGCGAGAATGGGAAAGCGTGTCCGTTTTTTTGTTATAGGGGTGAGAAGACATGAGCCCCTGAACGCTGGCGTACTGATGGGGGAGGGGGTAATTTATTTCATATTCAAAACAAGTGATTTACAAATGTTGATGTTGTGACATGATTTTCCGGCATTTTTTCTCCATTTTTTTTGTAAGTCATACCTTTTTATGCGTTTGTTGGAAAATAGGAAATTCCCACATTACAGTCAGGCGAAATACGCTTATTTAGAAGCCTTTATGTCATGGTCTGCAAAGTGGCTGAGCTCGACCCCCCCCCCCCCCCCCCCTCCTTTTTTGAAAAGTATGTTAAAGAGAAAAAGAAAGAAAGACGGAGAAAAAAATAAGTGACCTGTCAATGTCACAGATAAGGTATAAAAAATGCTCATCTGACCGTAATTAAATGCTTAAAACCCCAGAGCTTACGGGGGCTCCACCCCGTACCCCTCCAAGTGACCTAAGGCGGGCCCCTGGATGCTCATCTGACCGTTAATAAATACCTCGAACCCCTGAGCTTCCGGGGCTTTGCCTCCTGGACCCCACCAAGGGCCCTAAGGCGGCCCCCTGGATGCTTATCTGACCTTAATAAAATACCTAAAACCCCTGAGCTTCCGGGGGCTCTGCCCCCTGGACCCCACCAAGGGCCTTACGGCGGGCTTCTGGATGATCATCTGACCGTAATTAAATACCTAAAACCCCTGAGCTTCCGGGGGCTCTGCCCCCTGGACCCCACCAAGGGCCCTAAGGCGGGCCCCTGGATGCTCATCTGACCGTAATTAAATACCTAAAACCCCTGAGCTTCCGGGGGCTCTGCCCCCTGGACCACACCAAGGGCCCTAAGACGGCCCTTGGATGCTCATCTGACCGTAGTTAAATATTAAAACCTCTGAGCTTCTGGGGGCTCTCTCCCCCCCCCCCCTTGGAACACGTCAATTGCCTTACAGAGGGCCCCTGGATGCTCATCTAACCGTAATTTAAATACCTTAAACCCCTGAGCTTCCGGGGGCTCTGCACCCTGGACCCCCTGCCGAGGCTCATGCCCTGGACCCCACGCCAATTTACGCTCTACCTGATCGATAATACTCCACTTTGAAACGTTCCGCGGGACCTACATGTAACGTGTAAGACTGGTGGTAATTTTTCGTCTGCCCCCCCCCCCTTCCGAACTTTTTTTCTCATTACGTCACTGCCCCTGGAAAGTGAGCCCCCTGGAATGTTTGCCCCCCCCCCCCCCCCCCCAATCCCAAACTGCTTCCGGCGCGCCTGCTTGTTTGTATACGATTAAATTAAATATAGATTGATTGATGATTGATTTTTGTTCGACAAGTTTCCAACATACAACAATATACAAGAATAACAGATCCAAATTAAATCAGCTTGGACAGGATAACCCACGAAAGCTCGAGAGATAATACACGTTGCTCTAATAAAAGTAAAACGGGTATGATCGAAGCACCTTGGTCGCGCTATTGAATAGAAACCAACGAATTTAAAAGAGTCATGGGCTCATAGGTATATTTCTACACATGTTATACTCTACACCATTTGAGTTGTTTCTATTCTGCAATAGTGTTAACATTATTTAATGAAAAATGGTCCTTTTTTCCATAAGAGGTGGTTGCTACAAAAAAGAAGAAGAGACAATTAGTATATGCAATTGGCGTGTACAATTTGTTAGTTCAAAGTGTAAGCAATGTTTGATTCGAATTCTCTGATGAACTGGACATTATTCACGTGTAAAGACAGCCCAGTCATTACCAGCCGTCTATTCAGCACATCTAAAATATTCAGTTGAGGAAGACTCATCAAAGAAAGTTTAAAAACACGAGATTGAAATAGAAAGAGAGAGGGGAGAAACAGAAAACAATCATAAGCGGCAAAGAAACAAATCATTGATATTCATTCATTTTCAATCCGGGGGATAACCTTGTAAATTTGTTGTAAATTTATTCGTGACCGAAATAAGGCTGCATGAAAATGAGATCAATTACGGTTATTACTTGGGCACTATAGGTGCTTAAGTGTGCAGTAAACCTGTTCGTCCTCTGGATACATCTCCAATCAGCTAAAGGCTTTCACAATATGTTCACTAATTTTTAATTACTTATATTTGTGTTTATCGTTTTAATTTTCACACGGTTTTTTGTTGTCGTTGTTGTTTTCTGTAGTAACGATTATATGTATATATATATATACAAGTAAACTCCACTTTTTGGCCGGGGATAATTCATAATCTCTAACCACCTAGTGAGGAAGGTAGACTGCGGCGGGACAGCACCTTATTGACTAAGGACTGCCCACCTTAAAGGGATCCGGTAACTTTGACTCAGATTCTGAAACAAAATCCTGGATTTAGCTCATACTGCATTATGCTGATTATCAAGATATTTATGACTGGAAATCGAAACCAAATATTGCGTTTTTCTAACAGTTTTAATAACACTACAGTCTATTGAGATATACGAGTATGGTAGAGATCGGTCACTCAAAGATCTTTTCTTTTCTGAGGCACTTTTCGATCATTTTTGAAGCGATCTTTTTTTAGGGCTTCAATATTACACCATTATCACAGACACTGATAACACGAAGGGCCGTGCATCTCAGATTTACCATTGTTAAACGATGCCTGTAAGGCGTGCGGTAGTCGTCAAGTCAAAATCCAAAATCCTCTCCCATCTATCACACCGAACATGAAACAACTCAAAAACGAAACAGAGGGCTACTCTTAAGATAGGATATTGGAAGGTGCGTACCATGTTGACTGGAATGCATGAAATATTCAGGACACCAGCGATGTTCAAAAGTCAGCCATGATCAATGATGAACTTTAGAGACACCAGATGGACATAGCCGCACTTCAGGAAACACGTCTTGCAGATAGTGGCATATTGAAATAGAAAGTTTATACTTTCCTCTAGAAAGGTAAGGGACATGATACTCCTAGAAAACATGGAGTAGGATTTGCTGTCAGGAATATCATACTGAAAATTGAAAACCTAATAAAAATTGATCTTAACGTTTGTTGAGTCTCCGACTCCATATACTTCTGATGGCCCAGTCACTATCAACAGCATGTCCGCCTTCATAGTCTCTACTCCACGCACGAAGAACAAGATTAGTTCTACATGAATCTGGAGACAGCCATCTTCTTGGTAATTTCAATGTCCGAGGGGTGCCGATCACGACTCCTGGCCATCCTGCTTGGGCAAGAGGCAAGATCAATCAGAACAACGGCTTATCTAGCTCTGGTGTTCCCTCAATCTCCCAATCTTTTAGTTCAAGCCTAAGCATAAGGTTTCATGGAGACACCTAAGATCGAAGCATTATTTTTGTCAGACGAACATACCTTAATGTTGTCCTCCTCACACGATCATACCACAGCTCCGACTGCAACACTGATCATTTTCTGATATGCAGCGAAATCAGGCTGTTACCAAAGAGGTTTTGTCGCTCCATACAAGATGGAAAGCCACGCATTGGTATCGCTTAGATGCAACTACCAGAGAAATTTGACCAGTTCTCTAAATCCCTTGAAGAGGAGCTGACAGCCGCCCGACCTGGAGACTCTTTCATTGTCAAATCGAAAAGAAACAAAATTGCGAGAGACTATGTACTGCCTATAACATCTTAGGCATGGAGACCACTAAGATAAACGACTGGTTTGACCTTTGACCTGGTCAGCAGAGATTGACTCTCCCAGATCCAAAATGTATGGATAAAACTATAGACCGAAGAGGCCAAAGGATAAACAATAATTCTTTTAGAGCTTTACCAATAATGAATTCTGCAGTCTTGAAGATGCTGCTTAAAACATGACTGGATTCTGCTTTCTAATTGCCAACAGTTAGTCAGTCCATCATCTAAGCTTGTTGGAAAACGAAATCATCTAAATGGTAATTATTGCGATTATTGTATATATGTCAATATTAATCTTCAAGCAAAGAGAAAAATGATATTGAGAAAAGCTGACAGAAATTAATTTCCTGTTATAACGGTTTCTGCTCTAATCACTGGTCTACAATATTTAAAAAAAAACTTTTAGTAATAATGTCAATGCAATCGAGTGTAAAGTACGAAGCAAATGTAAAAAAAAAAAAGCAGTAATAAATCAGTATCACACAGAAGAGAGCGACACAAATATAAGAGGAGACAATAAGACAGACAAACCCGGAGTGCATTGAAGGAATAAGGGAGGATGGGACAAACACACATCTGAAAAGGGGATTAGAAAGGAAATCAGTGTGACCTTATATGGTGCAAATCCATAAAGACCTTATTTTACAAAGTTAATGACGCAGTTGGTGTTTGGAATTTGTTTTAATGTAATAAGCGCAATGATGTTCAAACAAAATAAGCAAACATTTTCGCCGTAATTAAGTTAAGAAGGTGACTCAGAAAGAGCGAGAGGAGAGGTCGAGGAATATTAATGGGAAATTGTAAATGACAAAATAAAAACGAAGAGAGAAGAATAGATAAAAAATGAACAGGGCAGACTGACCCGAAGTGCGTCGAAAGAATAAGGGAGGGAGAGACTAACAAAGAGCTGAAAAGGCGATGAGAAAAGGAAAGCCTTTAACTGATAAATTCAATTATAAAGTAGGGGGTTTGGAATTTTTAATGAAGCACAATGGTGATCGAACTAAATAAGCGACAATCTTCGTCGTAAGGAGAGAGAGACTGATAAAAGGTGACGCATAAAGAGCAAGGGGAGAGGCCAAGGAATATGAATAGAATCTAATAAAGGAAAAAAGAAAAACAAGGAGAGAAGATGAAGTGTTAGAGAGAGAAAAAGATTGAGAAACGGAGATGGATAAATAGGTAGAGAGAGAGAGAAAGAGAGGAAGAGGGAGAGAGAAAGAGGGAGAGAGATGTGAAGAAAGAAAAAGAGTGAGATGGTTAGCTGGTCTAAATCATGAGAAGGGCAAGAACTACTTATTAATATTTTAATTACGAGGAAAAATATAGCAGGTCTATTGTTTTCAAAATAGGACGAACTGAGCACCAAGGTAACTTTTATTTCTTTATCCTTTTCTTGTGTGGAATATAGTCCTTAATCCTCCAAAAGGAAAGATATACAAAAACTAATAAAGGCGGTTTCCCTGCCAGTTCGTATTCATTTTGGATATGACATACGAATAGCTCTTTGTGAGTGGTAATAAATCTCGGCCCAGTTAAAATAATTCTGGTCACTGTTCCTCTAATTATAACTAAACCACATCATGTAGAAACGAGTTCCCATTGAGGAAAATATACGAATCATAATGACAAGAATACAACAATATTCACAACAATAAAAGCATAAAAGCGCGTACATACATTGCTGCATGGTCAACTTGTGTATAATGGATGAGGAATTTTGATTATAATTGATTATCTAGATAATCGTCTTTCTCAGAGAATTTGTAGGAATATATGTATATGCATAAAACATATTCGAATTTCTGGGGTACCCCCGAGTAAAGACGTTTCTCATTTGTGATTTAATAAATATTTAATTTTGAGACTTCAATCAAGCAGATGATGCAATCACTCCCTTGTGAATATTCGGTAAATGTCGACCACTTGATGTGTAAATAAAAGTTGTGTACAAACCCCCCCCCCCCCCCCCCCATTGTTAAAAGTGCTGACAACACATTCTAACGGTTCGATCAAAATTATGATGAAAGTTCGAAGTTATTTTTACCGATTTCCGAAGAGGTTATTTTGTTAACATTTCTTTGTCTCAAATAACAAAAATTGACCATAACAATTTATTCAAAAATGGTTTAGAAATTTCTAACTCTTTTTTTTTCTTCAACCCTGCCATTTAAGAACATTGAGGATTCATTTTGCTCGGATAAACATAAAATCAACCACTTGAATGTGGGTTGCAGTCCATTTTACATTTATTTAGCGGTCTCTCGGTTGAATAATGCTTGTGAGTGGGTGAGGACGCACACGTAGGTGTTTACTTAGTTTTAAACAACACGGAATTGAATTCCACCTTATTTGTTTGTGCTGTGTATCAGGCAAATTAGTTTGAGTGAAACAGGGGTATTCAGCTCCATCAAAGTGAAGTGGATGGTGACAAACTTTAATCAAATTTTCTGATTAATCAGTTGTAGTAGAAATAGCCTCTCTTGATATTCAAATAGAGGCAAAGAAAATTAGGTAATGCGTTTCTCTGTCAAATCCATTTGTAGATGTTTACAACTTTGACCAAAGACCTAAAACCTTGTCCCTGTTATTAAAAAAACGTGTTATCAATGACAAATGTAAGAATTCTATGACTAATCTGCTCTCAACCAATATAATGCGAACAAATTAGTAGCTTATAACAGTTATTGTAACTTGTCATTAATAACACATTTATGATACTGGGGGACTGGGACCGAATTAGCCCTGTACGTGTAGGCCTATCTATGGATGATGATATTTTTCCAATGATACCTCTATACTTTCAAAAACCTATAATGCAGATTTTGTTCATACGAGTTTTTACTAATAACAGAAACGGGCCATTCTTATCCTAATAGTGGGAAGGAAAAAGAGAGAATAAAGTGAGCGAAAGGGAGAGAAAGACAGAGAGAGAGAGAGAGAAAGAGAGAGAGAGAGAGAGCAGTGCCGATACGATAGAGATAGTGTTATATCAGATTCGAGAAACGTGGAGATAAAAGGAAAATGTAAAAGAGTGATAATACAAAATATACAGAAATTTGAAAAAGCTGAATATGAACATTAAACCAGTTTAAATTATTTTCAATCAATTCGCGTATTTCCTTCTACCGATCTAAATTAAATTGCAAAAATAATAACATGTCAATAAAATATATAAAAATGTTTCACACCGTTTTCCATAGTCGATCCATAGTCTTTCAATAAGATACCATTATACCTTTTGGGGCCTATTCGCATTATTATTTCCTCTCTAATAACTTCTTCCAACTTATATTTTCAATATAAAATCAATTAGATAGCGATTCTTTACAAGACCGTAAATATAAACTGGCTGAGAAAAGGTATTTTGCCAAAAATTCTCGTCACAGTAAACAAAACAGTACGTATTGATAAACTATCACATTACGGTATCATTCAACTAACTTTTGATTCGACTGTCGAAAAAAATACTCACTTGATTTTTCTTCAATTTAAACATCTGTTCAAAAATATGCAAATCGTTTGATGATCTACGTTTGATAATGACATTATTTTGTATTTATTTTAGGAGAATGTTTGTATATATATTTCTTTACGAACAATTTTAGCCCCAAAACTTGTTTTTCGTTATTCGGGATGAATCTAATGGATCGTGACAAAGACTTTGTTCTATAGCTGATCGTATCGCGTTATATAAATATCATGTCTGTCATGGTTTTGTGAAACGGTTTATCCACTTCATGACAGCTCCGTAGGTCGCCGACAAAGATATGACTGTCATGGAGTTGGTTTCATGAAACGGGCCCCAGGTAACCTGTACAACGTTACACTTGTAAGTGGTGTTGAACTGTTTAACTGATAGCTGGATTAATATGTCTGGTTCATTTTCAGTTCTCATTTCACAAGAAATATTCAGAGACGTGTAGTTATTATTTTACAAATGCTCGTCCCTATCAGCTTCTATGAATGAAATAAAATACTTTCGAAAATTGGGAGATCCAAAAACTGATGAACTGTGTTGATATTGAGTACTAGTGATGACGATAACATTTGAGAGTAAGAATAATGAAAAAGGTGGCAGCAGTGATAGCCATTATTCATATTATTTGGTTTGTTTGTTTGTTCATTATCTCATGGTCCCAGCTGAGCTCATTATGTTCATTATTTGTTTTATCAGCAATAACAGTCATATTAGATGATATTACATGTTATTTGTTTGTTTGGTTGGTTTTAGCAGCATTAATAATCATATTGGTTGCTAATTTTTTTTCTTCACAGGGTTCTAATTCTGTATGAAATTGCAGTGCATCGTTTAAGACGTAGGTGTATAGATTTGTCATTTTCATTTCAGTCACCTACTCATTCCAATTTTTTAAGAGAAATTATGAGATAAAATATGGATTTCTAAAAGCGAAAACATTGCAGCGTCAGAGATGGTTGACATATCTAAAAACGGAGTGTTGTTTATGGGAAAAATATATAAGTGGAGTTGAAACTACGATAAAAACAACCTCAGACAATTACAAATCTAAGTTGAAAACTTGTCCATATGTGCCTCAGAACAGACTTGTTTCATAGACGGCGCAATACACAAGCCTGATAAATTACTAAAATCATTGCAACCATATCCCATAACCTATCATCTTTAAAAGCAATGTTGATTTATTTTCGTTAGATTTTTTTCTTCTCAGGCGTACTAATACCGGATCACAGTTACCGGACTACCTCCCACGGACAATTACCTCCAGTCAAGAACCACCAAGGACTTACAATCGACAACGTATTACCCAAAACAAAATGTATTCTCCTCTGCCGGGCTCCCCTCCTCATAACTAAAATAGTTGCAAATATGACCGCTTACTTGGATAGAGAAGAGTTACTTCTCCGGAGTCCGAGGTAGATATCGGAAAATTGTTTTGCAATAGTGTGTAATTGGGTTTCTATAAATCAAACGGGTAACAATCAGAAATGAATATTTACGTCTGTGACCGACCTTTAACCCCATCATCCAAAAGACGTGACGCACTTTCCAAACTGGGTCACATCTCAGTCTGTTTGTGCGAAGATGTAATGTCGAGCTGGCAGTTGAGGTGGTAATTGTACTAGACTAATTTTTGACAAATTTGCAACCGCCTCATTTTGATTGAAAATGTTAAAACCATATTGGGTAATATATTGTCCCCAAATGATGTGACCGGCCAACTCTGGGTAATTCCTTCGCTTACTTGATTAAGCGTTTAACCAGTCAAGATATTCCATTGCATATTGTGGCGGTGTCGTGGTATAGTGTTTCATTCATTTGACTCTCAATCCATCGGATGAAGGTTCGAATCCCAGCCCGGCACTTACATCATTTGGCAAGATATTTATCCACATTTGAAACTCTCTACCTAGGTGTAAATGGTACCTGGCAATTGCTGGGGTAATAATAATTGCAGGGCTCACGGGAAGAGTTTTAATACTGATGTGGCTATACTTGGTATAAAGCATGGACCTACAACACCTAATTATTAATTGTTATAAATCATTTAGCACAAATAACTCGAGTCGGGCATATAATTTTCCAACAGTTGATTGGACACATAATTAACCTGTACCCTATATTTCCCCCTACAGAGGTTAGTTTTACTCACTGTGTGTGCTACGTGTACTGGCATCACTATCTTGCCTTCCTTCACAGGCCTCTTCAAGCCATCGAGGTATTAACCGCATGGAACAGAACTTGGGCATGGCATCCTGATGGCTACGGGACACAGCCAGAAAGACAAGCAGCAGAAGAAAGTACAGAATCGTTGCCCGATGGGCTGATAAAGGTATCTGTAGAAGAAAACAATAATGATACTTATGTCCACAGTTCGGTGACATATACACTAGACTATAACACTTCTACGACAATACTGAATTGAGGAAATAAGAAAAGAAGCATTTGTGATTCAAGTCACATATGAACTTCCTGCTTCAGTATTGAAAATGGAAACAAGATTCGGGCGCGGTTCCTTGAACCGATGGCATATTCTTTTCACATCATTGACAGTGGCCGGTAATGAACAAAATATAAGACGGGGCATGCATACGGATGTGTACATTATCAATATAAGTTTGAGAGCCGAGCATGGGCGTGAGATCAATACACTATTTCCCAAAGCGAATCTGTTCCTTTCTAGATGTAGAATAGGTAAAAATCAGTTAAAAGAGTTTGTCAATTAAAACAATTGTATAGATGAAATATCCTTGAAGGAAATTAATATTACGTCTTATAAGTTTATATTAACATATTTACTGTAACTGACCTCCAAATGATACTTAGTTCCGCTGATAAAGTGCAATTCTGACACACTAAGAATACGATTTCGAATATTGAAGCACTTATCACGTTTCTTACAGATAACAAAGAATACCGTGTTCACTTTGATAAAAAACACACCTCATTATATCGAAAATTTGTAATGAATAATGAAACTTGAAAGTAATGATAAAAAGACTGGCCATATAAATAGCTGATATCCTTGAAATATCCAGTTCATATTTCATAATCATTAACTATTTCAAGTACAATATACGCCTATGCAAGAATGAAAAGGATAAGGCTTATGACATACACAACGATACAACTGTTATGTAAAGCCTATAAATCATACACCATTGAAGACAACAGTTGATCGTATTCAGGTAAGCCTGAATCCGATGACCGGGGTAATAATATGATTGCAGGGCCCTCAGGGAGAACAGTATGAATACTGATGAGGCAACCCTGGGTAAACAAGACATATTATTATTATTATTATTATGTCTTAAAATGTATTTTAGGCAGGTGTCGCCACGTGACTTAAATGATTATCATTATTATCGCATGCACATGTTGTAACAGTATGAGTTCATTGGCCAGGTCAAATAATGACTCAAGTCTTGTAAGGCTTAATAACGTGCCTCGACCTGACAAGCAGTCGCTCCGCATTATCTTGACTTAAGTGATTTTCTTTTCAGAATCAAAGTTGTTAAAAGGAAATTCAAGACCTTGTCGTTCCATTTGGTAAGAGTGAATGTGTGGTAAACAATTGGATGTATTAGTTTTGTATAACCACCAGAGACAGCGAGGTATGTATATCCATCCTCTCTTTTACTTAGTACGAGCCTTTTAGAACAAACAGATGACACCGAAATGCTGCCACGAAGGGCAATCCTACCTTTGTAATAAGTTTTGTTGTATAAAAGTAAGAACATAAGAGAAAGAGATTGGTGAAAGTTTGAAATAAACCGGACCAATAAATAACAGGAAAGTTATGAATGTTACAAAATTAGCAATTTAAGTCAGTGCACCTTTATGTAGTCATGGACAACTCTCCCATTTTACGTGTACAAAAATATTCTCAAATTTATGGGGTTCTTTTTGTCGTTATTTACATTCTTAAAGGCATATATTGTTTTATTTTACTATGTTGTATTTGGCAACTTTACGTTGTCGTACATCAAGCTAAATTGTTCAGTATTGGTTTAGAATGTAAAGTCAAACATACCTAAATGTACTTGTAATTTTTGTTGTATAATTTAGGTTTGACCGTATGTCTTTCATTGTGCATTTAATTTTGTCCTGTACATTATTACTATAGGAAGATAACCAGGAATTACTTTGTCTTTTAATGTTGCTATTTTTTCACGGCTAGTGTTCACAGATCGAAACGGAACGGAACCTAAAAAATGTATTCGTACTGCGGTTTGCTGCAACTCTAAAGCCATAGATATCATCATGATAATTACATATTAGAGGAAATTATTGTTCATGCCAACAGATTTTTCGTACACGTAATTTTGCCAAGAAATCAATAGTGCCTTAAATATCTTATTTGTACATATTAAATGACATATCGACTTTAACGACATTAACTAATTGAAGGAGTTGTGAAACAAGATGAAGGGCGACACCGTATCTACTTAATTACGACAGATCAGACATAATTATACAAACAATTGTCACGTTTTAGTTTTTATGTAAGTGTTTCACTACGACTTAGAGAAATAATGGTATTTCGTTTTAGATTCCTTGTGTGCTTTTAAAAATCAATTTTGCATTTACGGAGCTCTTAACTTTTAATACGTTTCAAATCTAAAATCCTATTTGCTACCTTTTACATTAGGAGGAAAGGCTGTCTTCGCAAAACTTCATCGCTGTGAAATTTTGACCTCCTTATATTTCCATGCCTTGTATGTTGTAGGCGGATGCTGAACAGTTATAAAACAAATAGCAATTATATGATAGTAATAAGCAGAACAACTAGTGACACAAAAAGGACACATTTTGAAACTCTTTTGTAATGTTGTTATAAAGTTATTCATTTAAATATCAGTATCATATGTATACCCTCAGTTTTGTTAAAGCATAATGTAACTAAAAGAAATGTTCCCCTTATTTCATTATGAAGTAAACGAGGTAGTTATAAACGTCGAGTTGGACACGAATAAAAGAATATATAAAAAAGCATTTTAGACACGTCTCACCCATGGAATGATGAATTAAAAAGATATTGTAAAGTGTCTCTATCATAACTGGGGGAATATTACATCAAACACTTTTCCAACTAGTGTTCATATTTACCCCCGAATTACAGTATTTAAGTTCAAGACCTAATACGGCAAATATTGTTTAAAGAATCCGTTGCTTTTTCCATCATAACGTAGAATAACACTTGTCTATTATGTTGACTTTTATTCCATTAGTGTATCAACAATACTAAATAGGGGCACTCGATTAGACCATTACGGCACACTTCAAATTCTCGTACTTGCTGTTGATAAAGCTCTCGACTTTTTCATTTCCACTAGAAAGTTTCCAGGTAGTCTATTTCCAAGACTTAGTTCCTTGAACGGTAGGGTTCACGTAACTTTATGTTCCTATGTTAAATCATTATTGCGAGAATGTCTTAGATTGTAGTTACTCCTACGATAATAGTATGAAATGAGTGGTATGCAATAGTATAATACACGTACATATATAGAAGAAAAAACCTACATGCTGTATTAACAGGACATCTAAAACCCTCAACGTTAAATTAACCGGACATCATAAAAACTGGTATATTACCCTAATCCTAACCCTAACCCTAAATTAACAAATATATAACTAATCAAACTAATGACTAACGATTAAACCTTTTTTTCTTCTTGGGAGGCCTTTAAGTTTCCTCTGCCTGCAAACATACGTAGAGGGCAGTAATTGTATTGTTCAATCATTAACAGGGCATGACAATGTCCTGCTAATGACTATGTCTACTTAATGACTCATTTGTATTATGTCCTTCTAATGACGTTGTAAGGTATATAAATATTTATTTACAGGTATACATAGAAGTATATTTAAATACACTGTTGCCAAAAAAAATGGATTTTTTTTCTTTTCTTCTCACCTCCTTTCACTGAATGTTTGTGACTATTTGGATTATTTGTGATAGATTGATATATAGTTTACATTTTCTCATTAATCTATTAATCAAACTCTATCGCTCTCTGAACATTGGTCAATAAAGTTCCGGGAAGATGTAAACTATATATCTATAAATCTATCAAAGTAAACTGTACTGTCACAATTATTTCATAACAGGGAAGAAGAAAGATTATACTGACTTTACGGGCAACAATGTATGTATAAATGTATGTACATATACACACCCACCCAAACACACACACATTTTTTTCTTCAATTTTGTTTTTATCTATCCAAAAGTGTAATACAAACAAAAACGTACAATTGAATATAATAACTAAACGTTTTCCATATTGATATGAATTGCTTATACATAAACATACTTAAACAAAAACTCATTTGAAGTATATAACTTGGCAACAAAGTAAACTTAAAGTACATAAACATAATTTATAAGTCAATTGCACGTTATTCACTTATTTTAAAAAGCCTAAAAAATTCTGGAGGCTATTTCACTGGTGCAATGCCTGCCCCACCCTGCTCCCCCTCCCTCCCACAAACACACCGCACGCGCGCGCGCACACACACACACACACACACACACTACTTACTCAGTGGATGTCTACTAACATTCTCAACTGAAGAAAAATATACTAGATAATCAAGTTAACCAGGCCGCAAAATAGAGTTACACTTTAACAAGCTCACGGTGGAGAGGAAAAACAAATCTTAATTAACCCTAAGCTGCTCCCACTTTAGAAAATGTAATTCCAGCTTTCCCATTCTGATGGCTATTTTCTTTTCCTCATCCCTATAATTAAAAATGCTTTTCTTCATTTTTTTCTAAAATTGGTACTTGCCCCCCCCCCCCGATCTTGACCTAAATATAACATACTTTACCATGAAAATTATAGTATTACAGATTTTAATTATACATGTATGTATATGAACTGCCTGCCAACCCAACAAACCCTTTCTAAATCTTTAATTTCATTTAACTCAAAAAGTTGTACTAAAGCCTGCCATATCCTTTGAACGTTCCCGCAGGATAAAGATAAATGTTTATACGTTTCTGTTTCCTGTTTAAAAAACGAACATAAATTATCGCCAACAAAACCAAATCTATGAAGATGCAAATTAGTATATAAGGCTCCATGCAATAATCTGAACTGAAGTTCTCGTTGTTTTCTAATGGGTATAGTAATTCTTGGTCTAACAATATTTCTTTTAATTCTTTCTCCATAAAATCATACTTATTTTGCCCATCCCTTACCTGCAAATCATACTTTTATGAAATAATCATAAATTTAACCCACATCTAAAACCTTTTTTTTAAAACCTGAAATATAAAAATAAGTATTGTAGCTTAAAACATCAACCTCGGGGAATTGTTTTGACCCTGAATCTTCTTTTCATAACCTGGGTATCGCATCATAAATATCAATAATCATAAGCAATATATTACCTTTCATACCGAGGTTCACAAAATATTGAACAGACTTAACATGAGCTTTCTCATTCAAACGATTCACTTGAACAATCCCTTTTTCAAACAAGTATCTATCAAATATAGTTTTTCCATTTATACATATATTCCTATTATTAAAAATAATTGGATTCATATAACCGTCCAAATATCTTAAATTATTTGTCTGTTTACTTTGAAAATAGAACAGTGGAATATCTCAAACGAACTTAATCTTTTTATATCATAATCACATACAAAAATAAATCTACCACCCACAAACTGTAAGCAATAATCACAAAACATTTCCATTCAAATATTTTCTACATATAAAAGACGTTTTATCCACACTATGCGATGTATTTTATAAACGGACATTTCAAAATTAATCATTCTTAAGTCTCCAAAGTCATAATCCTGATACATTATTGCCCGTTTTATTCGATCATTCCCCATCCATATAAATTCAAATGAAATTTTTGCTACTTCTTTGTATACCCAATGAGGGACAATAACGAGAGATGAGATATAATTTAATTTTGAAAGCGCATACATTTTTAACACACACACACACACGCACAAACACACACACATACATTTTTAAGAAATGTGAACGCAGCAAGTAAGAAATGGTGGTAATAAAGAGGAGTGATGTAATTATAAGACAAGAACAAAACAAAGAATGACAGAGAAGAAACGCACAGGAGATAGGACAAGAATAAACGAAACAAGTCAGTATAGGAGGACAAATGGGGGGGGGGAAGTAAGAAGTTAACAACGGGGAAATAAGTGGAAAGTGATTGTAAGGAGCTCAGTCGGTAGGTGATACATTCTTCTCGAAGCTTCCTTTGGTCATCCGTGCTGCCATAGCATCAAACGGCTCCACAGACCTTTAAATCCTCGACGGTATGTCCCGGCAAAGTGAAGTGGTTGGCTACGGGTAGTCCTGGAGTTCTAAGCATAAAGGGATAGTTCAGTTCTGTTTTCAGACCGCAAATGCCTTCAAAGTGCATGGTTATTGCTCTTATTCTTATCTATGACACTTCTAGTGCCCTTTTAGAACCTACATTTGCTATGAAGGTAATTTTAGACCCCAAAATGTGTGAAATTTAGCCAATACGATCATACCGATTCAACTCCACTTTTAAAAAAATACAGTGACCGTTAATTAATTATTTAATTAGAAATAACAATACATGCGCCGGCTGGTTGTGCGTAATATAACTAACACGAAAATGCCAACGAAATAGCCGACATCGGCATTGGCTGAAATACGACGTAAAAGGCGCTATTTCGTTTTTTCAACGGCTTTTTCAAATTGTCTAATATTTGTGGTGGTACACAAGTATTAGAAATCGTTATATTTATGGATATTTTAGCCGTCTCTGAACCGATTTTGATCCAAAAAAATGATTTAGTCATTTAAATTGTATGTTTTTCAAATTTGACACTCAGCTTGTCATTATCTCACACAAAAATATTTTGTGTAGCGCCCTCTGCAACAGAACTCAACTATCCCTTTAATGGGTCTTAAATGCTCCGTAATACAATCCGCCATCCTGCTCTTATTTCCCCCTACATAATCGTCGATCAAGCGTTATACATCACCGAGTAGATTATGTTGGAAGTAGTGCACGGGACCTTCTCATTTATGAACCATGTTATCTTTGGCCTATTTAGGTGAGTAGCATCAGTGACATGGGTGCAGGTGTTAAATCTTCTCCTCTTGCAGCTGGAAGTGCCGATCTGGTGTTCAATCGCTGGAGCATCTGGTGTCAACCGTGAGCGGGCCAGGAGTTGTCTTAAACTGTGGTCTTTCTCGTATGCTACCAACGGCGGCTCCTTGAGGCGATACGTTAAATATCAATTGCGGGAAGTTGCAGGAGGCTAATCTGTTGGTTACAGTGTGAGTGCAGCTTGCTTCGAAAGGAAACATCTTATTTAACTTATGTACCTGATTCCTGCCATTGCTGATTTGCAAACAGTTTGTTTATGTTAACTTCGTTCAAGGTGATGTGCTGGTCAAAAATAACCCCACATTTCTGCCACAAGGAACAGGATTAATGTGGCAGTCACCGATATATACACTTGATAAGGACGGAACTTGAAGAAACTAAGATGTGAAATGGATAACTTGGAATCATTCAAAGACAATTTGTTTTTCATTGCCCAAATCTTTACATCAGTCATGCAGGCTTTTAGCCTCTCTAATGCAGGGCTCCCACTTAGCCGAATTGGAGCCTCGAGTTGTGGCGAGCTGGCGCGAGCTTATGGCAAGCCGTTTTATCATTAAAACAAATTTCTTGATATCAAGAAATAATTTTACGTTTTAAAGCAATGGTAATTCTTGATATCAAGAATTGAATTCGTGATATCAAGAAATATGTTTTAATGATAAAACGGCTTGCAATAAGCTCGCGCCAGCTCGCCGCAACTCGAGGCTCCAACTCGGCTAAGTGGGAGCCCTGCTTAACGATTCTCCACGTTGACTGTGCCAGAACACGATATACATTTGCGTGTCATCTGCATAAAGCATTATATTTACACCTGTCCATGCATGAGATGTTATGATGTCATCCATTGGCGCTATGTACATTGTGAAGGTAAGGGGCCCGATGATGGATCCTTGTAGAACCCCTTGTTTATCATGGTAGGTCTGCGAAGAGGATTTTTTATTATAACAACATGCGCTCCGTTTTCCAGGTATGAGGAAAACCATCAAAGAGCACTTCCTCTGATTCCAAAGTAGGATTCCATTTTTTCAAGCAGCAGATCGTATCAAACACTGCGCTAAAATCTAGCAGCACTAGTACGGCTTCCTGCCGAGCATCTAGAGTTTTCAGGAGGTAATTTTGGACCATGTGAAGCGCTGTCTCAACACTAAATGATTCGCGATATCACCTGATCTGGGTAGCCTCTTTGGCTGAAGAAACCACCCATTTCGTTTGATTATTTTGGGAAATCTTCTTCATCACTGCACAGACGGCGAATTCTTGTAAGCTGCGAAGATTGAATGGACCGTTTGCAGCTAAATGGGTGCGAAGAAGAGAAGTTGAGGTAGCATTTGGCATTGGTAGGCTTGTAGTGTACTTATCCGGGCACCCCAATCCAGATATTGATATCCAGGAATGGGACAGACTCATCACAATTGTGTTAAATTGAAGAGAGGGTGGATGTTGAAGAAGTGATCGATGGACATCATCAAACTAACCCATGAGCAAGTAGCAACTCCAATATAGTCATCGATATATCTCTAGCATATAGCATATTATTTCAGGTCCTCTAATTAGATAAAGATCCTCGGTCCTTAATAACTCATTTTGTAAAATTGGCATTTTAATGATTTTATGTGTTGAACTTTGACACAGTGACATTACCGATTGAGTCAATTTTAAAGTGCACATTTATAGTGATTACAACTTACAAAGAAATCATAACTTTCTTATTTCTTGTTATATTTAATTCAACCGTTTCCCAGTGTGATTATCTGATTTTCTGCTTTCTTTTAGAGTAGTTGTCTGTTAAGGTTGAATTTTCTTTTCAAAAGATTAGGATAACGAAATACTGGATGAATAATAATGAAAACCAGGAATCATTATACATAGCTAGTTTTGCAAGCAATGTATCATTCCACTGTTAAGACTATTCCTAGAGTTTATTCATCATTTAAGTATCTATAATCTATTGCTTGTGCATTGTCCTCGTTGTCCTTGTTCTTTGACTAGATATGACTGAACAAATTCCATATAAATTGTATAATGATACCCTTTTAAATTTCCATTTCACAAATGTCGTTAATCCTGTAAATGAAAGGCAATTATACGTATTTAGTATGAAGTAAAAATTTCGTGAAAAAAGCAGTATACTAATTTTTGTATGACGCTCGAAATAATGCAAATAACAAAAGTATCCAGACATGTACGTATAATTTACAGGGGTACTGACGTCATAAACTTACACAATAAGCCCTTTCCTCACTGGCCGAAATCTCTCTTGATGATTTTCAAACATCGCCCACATAGTGTATTTCTGTCGGAGATTAGATCTGTTAACAGACAAATTGCTTAATCAAAACTAAAGCACACACCAGACCGGTTTTATTTCGTCATACTGAAATACCCAAGCTCTGCAATGGTGTGCGTAAACAACTTCCAGGTATTTGGGTCTCTGTACGAACGTAATAAATTATATCATGAAGCGCGACGGATACATATCTCAAACTCAAGTTCTAACTCTTCTGCGTGTAGATTTACTGTTTCGTTCAATAGCGGGATAAGCAAGAGCCGGTATAATTATGAAAGTGATACACGTGAAGCACGCACATACTCTTCCGCACCTCCCACTCATTAAGAGGCGCCAAATTTGTGCGCAGCAATGTGTGGCCAAGTGCCAAGTGACACACCACCAGCTTTAAATGCACTAAGGCTTGAGCATCTTCCGACAGGTACTACGTCATCGTTCTAGATTATTACGAAATAAAAGGGACGTAACAAGTGGAAAGGAGTTTCAGGTGATGATTATTAGTTTCCTTGATTTTAAGGATTTTGGAAAGTGTCAAGTTGCTATATTTGAGTCCATTTTAGAGACATTGAAAAACATCGATGCCGAAGTTCGTAGTCAACTGTGACACTGTGTCATCGTTCGATCACGGGGGACTCTATTGATGTACATATTTCCCAATGACATGCCCCTTAAAACAGACTTCAGAAGGCAAACAAAAGTCTTTAGGGCACTACTCCGGGGACTCATTTCACTTATAATAAAAGTTGAATATGGGCTTAATAATACCTTAATGACAATCGTCGTCGTCGTGTCACCTTTCGAAATGTGTCCTTAAAACGGAAAGCAGAGCAACGGATTGAGAAATAATGATGGTTGTCGTAAAGAAAAGATACGGATAAAACTTTAGACTATACCTAATAACCCTAAGTTTATTGGTCTTAATATTTTACACCATCTTCCTGTGAGCTATTGTGTATTTCATATCTATGTCACTTAGTAAATCAAAATAAACAAATGTCTGACGGTCCAGAAATTTCACTCGCAGATCACTAATTAGTAATTGTTTTCATTGATTTTGTTACTCTTAATTTAATTTCTCATTGGGCTAGGCCCTACAATTTGTCCAACCCGATTGAACCATTTATCAGCCTACATTACATCATGGACTTCTAAACTGTCCCTGATTTTGCCTTTCATTGGTTAACAATTTGCCAGGTGGGTTGATTTATGCATCTTTTAAAAAGCATGTCCACACACACACACATATACACGAGAGTCATCTTAACAGTTCTGTCTCCAACTCAAACACTCACGCCCCAACACTTTCTCTTCCTCCCCTCTCTCCCTTTCTCTCCTATTAACATGATTAAGTTTCCTTTCAATTCAGATACCATCTCAATTCTTGGCCTACCCCTTCCGCTGTGTCCCACCCACACTGCCTTCGAAATGTTTTCCTCTTTACCTTTTTAACGTCACAGTTCTTCATAATTTTTGTTATTATTATACTTAAATAACAAAGTAAAGGACATTTCTTTTTCATATAAACAGTGTGTCTTTACAGGGTGTGTTTGTATCAGTTATTTTATGACATAAAGAGAGTTGGCTTCAGATTAAAGTTGCATGTTTCTTTAGTCATTCATTACAAAATTCATTGACACAGCTGTACGACTAGGTGAATGTAAATTCTTCATCATAAACAAGCGCATGCAGGATTTAAGGGATGTTTGTTGCTTTATAATCAAATTTGAGTAATCTTGTGAGTAATCTTGAGACAAGCATTACACAGTATTATTAAAAAAGCAATCAACCTTTGCATTTAAGGGACTAAATTCGATTAGACTTGGTAATTAAGGATTAATGCCTTATTAAAAAGTTCTAGCGTACCAACTTGTTTTTCGAACCCGGAGGAATTCTGCTATATCCAAAAATAGCCATCACACCTACGCTGAGTTAGGTAAAAGGTTTACGATATTGAATCATACATCTCACACAATGGTATATGTTTATTATTACACAGATTAATTGTTCACTGAGTGATAATACTTTTCCATATAATCTCTCAATAAAAACACGGTGAAAATTCTATTTTTCTATCCATTCCTCAATGATTCATGGCTCTTTATTCTAAAAAGCAAGTATACAAAGAAAGGCACCAGTATTTCTAATTTGAAGAAATGATGACTAATAGTCCTTTCAAAATCTTTTCCTGGACTGGCTAACCGAACTCATTTTTATCAGAAGATGTCACGAAGCCAGTTAAACACATCAACAACAAACAGACAAACTTTTTTGAAACCTTCTTTCATCTTTCGCGAATCATATGAGTACGGGAGTGGCGCAGCCATAATGAACACGGGGTACGTGCCCGATCCCAATGCGAATAGCAAAAAGTAACAATTGAGAAAGGGAAAACAAGAGATGGGGTAAGGCGACATTGAAAGGGGATGACATCTGATCCTTCAATCAGTGTTTTCTTCTCTCATTTCATGAACCTAAAGACCGGTGCGCACCCCCCCCCCCCCCCCCTCTTATGGTTGAATCTCCGCCACCGCACTAGGTATACCAATCTTAATATTCTTTTTTCCCCAACGTTTAGAACACTATCACGCATTTTAATGTAGCATGGAATTTGATCTATGATGTACGTGAGAAGAATTCCAAATCCTTCTTAAACAGGTGAGCTTATTTAATGTGATGTGATGTGATGGACAAGATGTACAGATACACATGTATGCATGGGATGACAGTTTTATCCGTTGACGTGTGACTTCTGTTGGACTGCCGTTAGATGGCAAATGTGAAACTCCCCCGAGCTATCTACACACAGAGTTTGACCAAATTGGTTTAAGTTGGACTCAACATGGCGTATACTCTTTCGTTTGTATTTGCCCAACAAAGCAACATTCGTAATATTGTATCAAACTAGAACCGCATTGGCCAACATTTTGTAAACAGATGGCTCTTAAACCTCCTCTGATATAATTGGTGACGGTAAAAAGTGTCTAGTAATTTGTGAGCCTCTCGTTCTTTGCCAGTTTGAAAAGAAATATTACTGCAGAAATGTATGCTCGAAAGGATTGTTCTAAAATAAAATGATCCTATTTTCCAAATACGAGAAACAGTTGTGAAGTTTGGATCAAACTTTCATGTCAAATTTGTTTGAGTCCTATAACTGTGTAAATACTTATTTTTGTGTGAAGTTTATGTGACTTTGAGCAAGATTACTCAATTATTTCGCATTAATTGTTTTGGGTGAATTTTATGAAAAAAATATCAACCTCAGTTCTGGTGTGATTTAAAAAGAACCCGCTTTGCTTCTACATAATTTTTCACCATTTTATCGCATGACCAGAACTCAAATCGATGTTTATAGATAACTTTCATTATATGATAATATGACCAACTTTGGCAGTACTTTGACGGGACCTGAAACCTGGAAAATAGTATAGAGAGTCCGCTTCGATGGCGTGGAACGTGGGGATGGTGTATGACTATAGGGGAAGCGTCGCGAAGGAACAGCTGTAATGTTACGCCACCTCTCGTGGTGCTTGCCTCGAGCATTTACTTGACTCTGCAAGACGCTATTTATAGTCCCCTCGAATTGAATCACCCTAATATTTGCCTACAATAAACTTTTGCAGTGGTGCCTTTAAAAGTCCTCTTCTCAGGAGGTAGACATAGGCAGACGCACTTTTGGACAGGAACACCGAAGTCGCTGTATTTGATTTTTATTGCGCTTGTATCTCCATCCTTCAGTAATTGTGATATCTCTAGGTTATGACGAGAAATTATTCAACTGTTTCAATTTTATTTTTTTGAACTATTGGTATTTTAACTAAAATGAAACTTCGGAAATCACGAATTCGTGAGCTTTGGAAGGTTTACAATCTACTTATACATAGCAAAGGAAGGGTGCATGACCAGTGGTCCAAATTAATAGAAGTGCTGATTCAAATTTTGGCATGAGAAGCTTACCGTATTATGGTCCAAACCATGCATTCTCTATCAATTTCTCTATTCTCTGTTAAATTTATAATGAATTATTTAATCTCAAGCCTTTAAACTCAGGAATATTTCATCTTAAGCATTTAAACTCAGGAACGTTTTCCCGTAAGTATGAATAAATTTAGGGGGAAGGGCATTAGTCGATGAGGTGAGGTTATCTTCCATACTTAAACGGTAAAGCTGTCTTTGAGCTTTTGAAACTTGGATATATTGGCATGGTTGTCGAATTGGGTTAATTCATTACAAATTGATATCAATTTCTCGCTATGACTTCTAAATAAGACTATCTGAACGAAATACACCTAAGCCTATCCATCAGAACGAGAGTATGAATAGAATATTAAAGTCGGTGTTCTTTGTTCCTTGGAATGTAATACTTAAGGCAACATATGAATTAACGAAGTCAATGCGGACAAGAGAAATAAGTGGCGGTATTAAAGCACTTCTATATTCACTCCTTGTCCCTAGAGGAAATCTCTTCCATCTCTTATACAATCCATTATGTATTTCAATACGCCTGCTTGTATATTTTGCCGTCTCTAAAAGGTGAATAGGTCTAGTGTTGTTTTTGGAATTATGAGAAACTAGGACAAATATAATTATCATATTAAAAGAGTGAAGTAAAAAGAAAAGCATATTGATATGGTGTGGGTACAAAAATGCGGTCATGCATGTAATTATTGTAGAGAAAGAGTTAAAGAGCAAGGAACCTAATAGAGCTGGAGATTTTTCTCAGTATTGCGTTTCAAAGGACTCGATGTAAAATGCATTATTACATTTGTTCATTGTAGAAACGGTAGACAAAATTTGATCAAATACACCAGGTGTAAAACTACACAATTTAACTTTTTGCAAATTTAATTTCTTAATTTTACCTCGTCTCGTTAGTGTCTTTCTTCGACAATCACCAACAAAAAATTGAACATCTAGGATTGTGGGCGTTGTATTTTGACAACCAAGATTTGAGCAAAATGTTTGTTTATTTTCCTCTCGTCAGTGCTCTTGGGTAGAATACCTAGTTTATCCCAAGCATGAGGATACAACCGCCCTTCCTCCCTCTCCCTTCCCCTTCCCCTCCAGCTGAGAGGGTCTCGAACGGGCTTGACGTGCTTACGGGACTTTTGTAAATCATTTTTGAGAGAAAAGAAGATGTTTTGGGATACTCCATCAATACTGTATCTCTGTCTCGCTCTGTCTCTGCCTCTGTCTAAGACTCTGCCCCCCCCCCTCTCTCTCTCTCTCTCTCTCTCTCTCTCTCTTCATCTACAATGGTGGTTTGGGTAA
The DNA here is from genome assembly GCA_035222895.1 of Strongylocentrotus droebachiensis. Lineage (NCBI taxonomy): Eukaryota > Metazoa > Echinodermata > Echinoidea > Camarodonta > Strongylocentrotidae > Strongylocentrotus > Strongylocentrotus droebachiensis. The sequence continues at coordinate 96,138 of JAVYIG010004501.1, read as the reverse complement.
AGCAAGTTCGATTTTAGGATAGGAATAGCGTAAGGTGTAATTACATACGGTTAGGAGAAGGGGTATAGGTTAAAGTATCATTTTGAAATTCTTGCAAATCGGTTGTCGATGATCTCAGCGTTTTTTGTTGGTGGTTTTTTCAGAAGTCGGCAACCGGTTGTAGGCCTATTGTGACTTAGGCGTATAAGGCATATTCGAAATTCGATACATTATCTACTTTCGTACCCTCTCGAAAATGAGGAGACAAATGGACAGCGCATAAACAGGGACGTCATAATCAGTTTGATCGTGATTCGTTTCTCCTCTCTTAATCAAGTTGTAATCTAGATAGTATAATCGTTGTTCTCTTTAACTGACTATAATATATGTAAGGTATTTTTGCGTATTAATACTTTTCCTGATTACAGATAATCCTCCCCCTTCAGGTTAATCATCCCGCCCTTCACAATGATATTAGCGGTTGTATTTGTTACTATAAGATATTGGAGGTATTATGTATTTTTTTAATCCAATCTAAATCCGTTCCGAGAAAAGGAAACTGTTTACTGATGAATCCAAATTAGGCATTACCCAAGGGAAGAAACGTGCACTAGATGTCACGTGTCACCATATCCAATGGATGATAAATATAGTAATATTAGTAGGTACTTGTAGACCGCTCATGTCTGGAAGTCTCGACACTCCTGCGCTACACAGTAATTACCCCGGCTGGTTTTACGAAATTATGTTTTTTTTTTGAGGAATTTATTTCTGCCAGGTTACCACGTACTTCACCTGGGTCGAGTGTGGCTAATGTTTATTGATGTCTTGTCAAAGAACGTTAGTGCTGTAGCATGAATTCGAACCCCCGTATTTAATACTTTGAGAACTCGTAACAGCCATAGAATCACGGACCAGACCGTCTGGTAACACGTCGATGTAACTAATACCCTAGGTGGTCTATTCGGGAGGCCTGCTTTAAAAAGATACATTTATGAATCGTTTTAGCAATGAATAGAAAGAAACCTATGTTTACTTTTTTTCATACAAAACTCGAAGGCAGTTGGTATAGCACAGAACGGATATGCTAATTCAATAATTGCGTCCGCCTTCATTTTTATGATGACATTTTTTTTTTTTTGTATAGCGCCGGTATCCGCCTCTGCTGAGCGCTAATAACACTTGCTGTAGAATGTTTTAAACATTCAATGCTCCTATAGTGAGTGTGTCCAAATCAGAGGTCCTTGCGGTTTCATTTTAGAGAATGTTTCGCATAAAATTTGATAGCCTGTGGCATAGCGTTAGACTATTTGGTTTAAGAAATTTCTCATTTACCCCTCCCCCCCCCCAAAAAAAAAAAAAAAAGTTACATATGCAGAACCCAGCTTGGATGAATTACTGTGTTTCGCGATTCGTAGCATTCCGCTGGATCTCGTGCCATATCGTACGTATAGCGTAGAGTTACCGTGGCATATCGTACGTATAGCGTAAAGTTACCGGATTTGTGGAGCGAAAATTACACTGTACACCAGGCACTGATTTTATATTAAAAGTCATTCATCCTCCAATCCTATCTACATTGTATTACATAGCTCATGCTTTCTAAAAGAATCGAGACTGTTTTCATAACATGTGAGGGGGGGGGGGGGCTTGACTCATTCAGATGACTAAATTCCCATTTTGTCATATCGAATGCACGCTAACAAAACACGTATCAATGTCTTTGTGGATAATCTTTTCGTGCTTCTAAGTGTATTGAAAAACAGGCTTCCAGATTCCTTTGCTTTCCCCCGCAATCCCCTTGCTCACCGAGGAAATGCATATGTTCTCAATTAGCAGGATTGCTTATTAGTGAAAGTGAAACGTAGTTCGGTAGAGATAAAGGTATAATATAAACAATACCTGGTGTCACCTGAACTGTTTGAAAGTAGAGTGTCCCTTTTTTGCATCGACACTTATTGTCCCCATCGCTTTTGCTCTCTGAATTAAAATTTTCTTGTATTTTTTTCTGTAAATGTGTATCATCGACTTCTGTACAAAAGGGAATTATTGCTTGGTGTTTTTATCAATTCTCGTATCGAGACATACATGTCTCTATGTGGGCATGCCTTGACCCATAATGCATTGCCCTACAGAGGAATTATTTTATGTTGGGGACCGGCGGAAAATGCAATGAATTATTGTAAATCTATTGCATTTTCTTTGTTTTTTTATATTTGTGGGGGCGGCGACGTACCCTAGCCCCCGCTGCGTACAGTCATGATTCAGTGGCTATATAAGCAATGGCCCCGTTTCTGTGAGCCCCTAGGATCAAAACCATGTCGATATGTTTTATTAGTGCCCTTTTATGAGGCATTATTCCTCATTACTGTCAGTTATGACTTAAGGACGTAGGTCCCCTGGTAGATTAGCATAGTAGCATACACATGCTTTAGCAGTCACGCAAAACAAAGACTCACAAATTATTATTCAATAAAATCTGAGAATGTATACTATTATCTAGATCTAGTAGGAATAAATCATTGTTAAAATCTTTCCTTAACTCGGGGTAAAAAAAATATATTCCACCATAATGACCAACAGTGTACTAACTTTAAAATGTGTAGTTTATTGCTATAATTAACGCATACCAACCCGAATGAAAATATAAGATTCCGGGAATAAAATTTCTTCTTTACAATATCCAACAGAGCCAAGGTCATATATATTACTTTATGTCGAATAGGCCTATCTTTATTTTTCTTGTTCAATTTCAGCGATTGCGGGCTGATACATCCCGTCCGTGCTTTGAAGAAGGAAAAAAGTCATACGAATAAAAAACAAGTGGGAAAAGTTATTATTCCTCCAATTTTGTCGAATTCAGTTTCCTTGATCTGACGTAAATCACTACAAAGTCGATAAATCACTTTAACCTTTAAGTGGTCTAAGGCTCCATTAGAACTGATATTGGAATTGCAGTAAAATATGCAACGCAAATAAATGATCACGGATTGGATTCCACAGTGAATTCTCGTTCACAAGCCTGCTTAATAAGTATATTCACGACACGCTGGATAATGGAGGAGCATTCAGTTCATAAAGTAAAGCCTCCATGGTTAAAGGTTCAACATTCGAATCAAATCTCAATTTTTCATTAGGGTAAAATACAAAAGAATTTGTTATTGCGAGGGTTCAGAATGCAAATGAATATCAATTTTCTCTCTCACTTGCACAGTTTTATACCGAATTTTGGCTACCAAAGAACATTTAAATATATCATTTTTTTCACCTGGTTTCACAATTTTTTAATCTCAAGCTGTAATAAATCTGATATGTATTTTTAAGCTGATGAATTAGGGCAGGTGCAATTTCGCCCTTTGCCATAGGCGCCAAAATCCAAAGAAGACGCAACTGCGAGTAAAAGGTTAAATGTTGGAAAACACATGATGTCTGACTTGTCTGGCCTTACGTGGAGTTCTTTTTATTACTAAGAAGCTTAGAAGTTTCCAGAATAACTAACGAAAGAATAACAATTTTATATTCTGTTTACACCTTCACCTCCGCTCGTTAATCCCCTCCTCCTTACCTATTTTCGTATGAAATGTATGTCAATTATAATTGTATCAATACAGGATTTAAGGATAGAAAACTCGGGCGTATTAAGATTGCAATACATTCCATATGTACTTTTAAAAGAGTATTTTCAATGAATATAATATTGATCATTTCCGATCAGTTACATATTTAGACTAAAAAATAGATTACCTGATTTGAATTTACTATTATTGAGGATTTTCGATTTTCGTCAGTACGAAATCATTAAATATCGGCTTCACTCTCATTTCCATTTAAATCTCTATTACAACGAGGTCTTGAATACACGGAAAGCAATTTAACTACTGCGAGAAATTAGATTTCTTTTTAGGTGAAGAGGAGACTTAGTAGTCTAGTATAGTTGGCCGATTCTGTGAACATGAAAACTGTTGCAGGACAAATCTTATGAACGTGAATATATTATTCCATCTTTCATTTTAGTGTGGAATGTGAAAAAGTTGAGAGATAAATAGAACGAAAGAGAGATTGAGAGAGGGGGAGTGAAAGAGAGAGAGGGGAGAGAGAATAGTATATCAGTAATTTGCTAACACGTGTTTAACTTTGTTTTCAGAACGGAAAGAAGACTAGCTTGAACGCTTGAACAAATATTGAGTTTGGCCGTGAGCTATATCCTTGTTCCATATATCAAGCATGTGCCTTGGCATGATATCATGATTTCATCGCCCGCATCCGCTTAGTCTATTGAGAGGGTGAGACTATACCATAATAACCTGATATGAAATGAGAGATCACCCAATTTGGCAGATATATCAACGTCTCGGGATGTGCTTTCCCGCGCAAACGAGGGTGTCATGAGCTATTGGATCAATTTCAGGTCACCGCTGTATTGTGAGCAACGTTCCTAAGTGTGATGGATGGTTCTATACAAGTCAGTAACCTGTTTTACAGGTAGGTTATACTGCAGATTAGTACATTACATATCTTTAATTGAGCTTTTAGATTTCTGGATACACCTGTTGGTAAGGATTGGTGCCCTACCAAAAAGCACTATCGAATTTTCTTGGTTTCGAACCCCGCAACTCTCCCTAGGAAAACATTGGTTTACGAATGTGCCGTCGCACTTTCGTTATGATCATTGGACAATTCGCCAGAAAGCTTTAGACTTTTAAGGTAGAACTTAAATCACCTTTTTTGAAAATTAATGTAATGGTTATAATCACGCAGACGGATATTATGTTTACAAAAGTACTTTTACTAATAATTTAAAACATCTTGAGCAGTAAAGAACAGATGGACTAAAATGGATGAAAAATCAGGATAACCATTGGCAGGAACCCTATAAACCTAAAGTAACCATTAAATAGATGTCTTCTGACAAGGGAAATTCTTCAAAGACCTTCATATTTAAATTATAAAAAGAAAGAGCTAAAACATTTAGGCAAAACATTCATGCCACATGTTTACTAAGCCCCGTATAGCTATTTTATTGTGCAGTGCATGAGACTTCAGGAAAATTGAGCCCAATTCTTATCATCTTAATAATTCCAACACCTCACATTGTTCACCATTACTTCTGCTATATAAATCCTTTCCCAATTGCTTACAATTGCGTTCATTTTTTACAATGTGATCTCATGACTAGTATTCAACTTTATCTTTAAATATGACAAAAAGAGTTCAAACAAGCCCCAATTTTTCAGTCAATTAAATAACACAGCACCTGCTTTTTGTTCTGATTCCAAGTAACTGATTAAGGTGTAGGCTATTTCATCAATATTAATCTAATCAAACGAGGCCTGATACTGTAATGGATTATGTACAAAAGGTCAAGATGCATGCATGAATATTTCAACTATCTTGGTTCTACTTTTAGATAAACTAAATGGGACATTGTGGCAAGATATTATCATGATTAATCATTCGAAAGGTGGTACTGTAACACTTGGTTATTAAAAGCCTACTGGGCGATAGAACTTCATCTGTGTCGATTTTTGTCGATCTGCTGACGTAAGTTGGATACAACTCAATCTTTATTTCACATGAGAGCCATTTTAAGAAGAAAACAAACTAAATCAGGATATTTCACATATGATAATATTGTGAAGTTAATGGAAATTTCCTTTTAAATCTTTTTTGTTTCAGTTTCACGTCATTCTTTTTAAAGATAAATGTTGTATTAATTGAAAAAAACATACATCTACATTTAAAGAAAGACGTTTTAAACGTTGATGATTGAATATAAACATATTACAATGGGTTCGCATTATGGTAATATTAAATTGTAAACTCATGTTACATAGCTTCTGGGCCTACATGACACGGATTACATTGTGCGAATAACTGTCGGGGGATATATAATTAATGAAATTTTACATTTCTTACGTCTGTAGATGATAATGATAATCATATAATGTCTTGTCTACCGCGCGTATCCTCATCAGCATCAATACTATTCTCCTTAAGGGCCATGCAATCATAGCCGAGCTACCATGATAAGGCACTCAACTGGTCAAGGAATTTCTTCCTACCGGGAACCCATTAACTACATCCTGAAGGAGAGTGGGCATGAAGATTAATGTCTTGCCAAAGAAAGTTAGTGCCCTGGCAAGGCTCAAAACGTAAATTTGGTGATACTCAGTTCAGTGACGTGGATAACCTAAAAAAACTCGAAGGACGAGTAACTGCATTTTGGTCTATTGTTAAAGCTTATACCATGTTTGATTTCCATTTACAGATGTCATCCAAAGATGGCCATTGTTGGGGGTTCGGGTATGTGTGTATGTGTGCGTGCGTGTGTGTACAAAAACATACGAATATTCGCATGAATGTATTCGTCACTAAAATCGTACTGATTGGTAAAATCATACAATATCGGGACTACTAATCATTATATATTTGAAATATTGCATAAATATTTGAGACTTTGTGTCAAATTCATATTCATGAAAATATGGCATGTTCCAAGAGTATGTGGAAAACAATATATCAAATCAAAATCAAAATCAAATCATATCATATACCACGCCAAGGAAACCGACCATCAGAATTTGCTAGAAACATCTGATTGTCAAGGAACAATATTTTCTGAAAGAACAGAAATTTCGTTTCGGAAAATTTGCGCGTAAAATACGTCCACATCTAACTAAGATACGTCAAGCAAACGACCCTTGTTAGGAAAAAAAGTCTTGCTCCATACCGCCCCGGGAAAGCAGGGTCAAATAGGTGGCACTTCATATTTCCTAACTAGTTTATAGAAGTCAAGTGGGATGTTAAGTGCCTGTAGCATTGGTAATGATACTGATGTGTGAGTACTTACAGTTGCATTCAATACCAATACTATACTTCAGTGTATCAGGTTTGGGGGAATCTCGCAATGCTGTGGATGCATGGTATCCTAGCCTATGATTTGTTTATACCTTACCGCTAAGGAAGCATGTGTATGCTTATGATTAATCAACCAGGGAACTGATGACTTTATGTCCTTTCCGAGGGACTACCATTGCTCTACCACTGAGCCAGCGCGCCTCTTCTTTCGACGATTCAGACTATTATTGATACTGTATTTATTTACCCAGATCAAAATAAACATAATGGCTCAGGAGCGAAATTGTATTTAAGAAATTCAGAAGGAGTGGGGGGGGGGAGGGCAAGGATGTAAGTCAGGGGTGGTGCATGGTAATGGGTAGAAGCAATTTGTTTACATTTCCCAACGTGAAGAGGTGTTATGGTTGGAGAAAAGAAATTAAAAACTAATATCCAAATTCGGTAATCATTAAACCATTTATTTGTAATATTGTTGTTGTGTTTAAAGGTTTCTGTGAAGTAATGTGCAATCATTCACTAAACTTACAGTCTGGCTTTCTTTTGAATTATATCAGACCATGGATGGCCAAAAATGTCAAGCAATGTACTGAATGTCATGAAAAAAAAGAACGCCCAAAGGTATTTTTTTTTAAATTTAATATTGCCCAGCAAGGCTGTGCGTAGGCATTGTTTTCCAATGCAAAATATATTTTGTTGGTGACTTATCCTAATAACACCCAAATATGATTGTCATGCTTATTTGTTTCTTTATTTTTAAAGTAAAATACAAACGCAACCGTGGAGAACGGTTGGCAGAATTACCCTAGGTATATGTAGAACGCAATGAATAACTTGTTATATGTACAAACACAAAACTCATGTTTTAAATCCACATCCACCTATATCCACATATTAAACACGATGGGGTTATGAGGAATTAATTATGTTGGGCGTCAATCCCTCTACGAGATCGAGGAGGGGGTATGCCTCTCGAAAAATAGTTCAGATAGCATAAAATACATCACATAAACCCGACTTTTAGTAATCCAAGTCTGGTAATAGAAATTGAGATACCCTAGCCAAAGTCTCCTTTTAGTATGATCCAGCCTGTACCCACACACAGCAGATTGCTGTTAATACTAATCCGAATCAATAAAGTTATCAAGAACCTTTCTGTTTTTTGTTTTTATCAAACTTAATCTTTTCTACATGGATTTCAAGCTTGATAGAAAATCCGCGAGATTGTTAAGTGATTTCAGGTGCAATCTTCCAGGTGCTTCTAAACCTAATAATATTCATGAGATAAACCAAAGTTAATATTTTATGCCCGAAGGAGTGAAAACAAATTGATCCCTCTGTCATAACCTTATCATACGCATCTTTTTCCACAAAAATACCATACATTTTCATTTCTATTTCGTGATGTTTGTCGTTACATGGAAGGCCGTAAACGGATTAGAACCAAACTATTTACAAAACCTTGTTATGCCTTATACACCAGCTCGTAGTCTAAGATCATCACACCAGCATCTTCTTAAGATCCCAAATACACGAGTATCCTGTGGTGAAAGGGCTTTTTCATCTGCAGCACCTTGTCTTTGGAATAATTTACCATTTAATTTGAGAATTATAACTTCCTTAGAGACCTTTAAATCCAAGCTGAAATCATATTTTTTTTAAACAATACCTGTATTTGGCACTATGACACTCATCCGAACTTTCTCGTCCAAACTTTCTCATTCTTTATATTTTTCTTGTGCGCCTCGGAATAGCATTGTCTAAATAGACGGCGCTATACAAATGCCTATTATTATTATTAACATCCAATTCCTATTTTCTTCTTTGTAATATAAAATTTCTTATTTTAATTTATGTAGACTCTTGTTTTGTTGGTATATTTATGGTGGTCAAACTTATTGAAACGATGCCTTAATATTTCAACAGACGTTGTTATCACCCATTCTTAATTCAAATAGTTATCCCCGTCCTGCTCCCACCCCCCTCCCACTCCCTTCCCCCTCCCACTCCCACACAAATACTTCTCCCTTTTGTCCTTCTCTCTCTCTTCTTCGTTTATCTATTTACCCTCTTTCTCTCTCTCTCTCTCTCTCTCTCTTTCTCTCTCTCTATATCTCTCTCCCCCCTCTCTCTCGTTCTCTCTCTCTCTCTCTCTCTCTCTCTGTTTTGTGTCTCTTGCCAGTTGTCCCTCCTTCATCTCTTAATCTCCTCCCATCATTCTCTATATCTCTCCGCTCACACTGGTATAAATATTATATTTCAACCGCTTTATTTTTACTATCTAACTTAAAAATATAATATTTCTTCAAGCATAAGAATATTGTAAAGTCAAGGTGAGTTGTGAAATGTAGACGCTGTGCCTTCCGGGAATATTACCGCGATGACTAAAATAATAATATGGTAAATTAAACTGATCTTCTTGTTGCATTATTCATAATTCCTCCTTGTATAGTAGCGATACTGAGAAGTCTTAACAAGAACGGAATTCGTAGACGTATTATCTATATCCCATCACTCATTATATTCAGATTTATAATCATGATTTTGGAAGGAAAATAAGCTCTTTGCTTGCAAATATAAAACACATAAAGTGTGTTTACTCATTTTCTGTAAAGTTGCAATGATTATAATCTTAATATGCTAGGTTGCACTTATCATACATTTAAATAATCAGCAAACTGAATGTCGCTATAAGTCTATACTCACTTTATTTACCTCGCTCACAATTTACAAATAATACGATTTGCATTTGGTTAATGATAATATTGATAAAAGTCCCGATCGCAATATACAGATAGGTTAATGTTTCTTCATAATAATGTTCTTTCGAGAAATTGGAATCGGTAAATATTACGCTGCTCATGTTTGTTTAAATAGATTTAAGAAGAAGATTATTTATAATGCCATTTCGTTGCTTTTTTTAAAAACCAATTCGTCATTTATCATCATTAAGGTGGTAAAGTGATAAAACTGTAAAAAAGGAAATTTGCCTATGTTAATTAGGCTATGTGAACTGAATAATATAATGATGGTGCTTACATTTCATTACAGTTTGGGAAAAGGTTAATGAATGAAATATATGCATTCACTTGTATCTTCATAACGTTTAAGATAACCATATCTTGATTAGCCGTTTTAGAGAAATATAAGCATGTCTCTCAGGTAACAATAGAAATAGAGTAATGCTGACGAAACAAATTACATTTTTCATCAGCCATTCATATGCCAACCTGCCATTGGTGGGGTGTGTAGTTTTAAGTAAGTTTTTGTGTAAAAAATGTATTAGCATAACACAAAAATTAAGACATCTTATTTGTGAATTTATTTCTATCGCATATTTCATGTACAATTACAAAATAAATTTTAACAAAAAGAACACAGAAGGCATCACAGGAAGCAATGGAAACAAAATAGAGAAATGTTACTAAAAGTTTTAAAGCATTAGCAAGCTTACCGTCATATCGGCTTACAAATCCCCAGCCTGGTATATTTCTGGATGTGATGTTTTCTGGTCTCCACTCTCACAAGCTGGTTCCTTCTAACATGTGTAGGATTCCTGTCTAGAATTCCTTGGTCACAAATCCACAGTCCTGTAGGGTCTCCACCTACCTATTGTCCACAGCATGCATTTAGTTTACAAAAACAACACCACATAAGATGTGTTAGTGTGAAAGCTTATCTGTGACTCCCGAAATGGATATACGTTCCATTGAAAATGAAAGAACAGTGGACGAGGATATTAAGGTTAGTCAGGGCCAATCAGAGCAGGTTAGGACTAATGTCAAGTTCTTAAGTCTTTGTCCTCTTTGAGTACTGAAGGCGATTTGAAAGAATGAGCTGGATCACACTAGAGGCAGTTGGTCTTCGAGAATAAGAGATAACAGATTGCAATGTGATTCCTAATAGAGTTGAAATTCAAATACAATAATTGATATATTTCGTATGAATAACTAATCGTATGATTACGTCAAGGAAAGGCGTCTCGATGAAAATTCTTTTCTGCGTAGAAAACTTTTTTAGTCCGTCTTCATATTAGCGTCATATCACTCTTCGCCGACTTCCGGATGAGCATTTAGTTTCTCTTCCGCACTCGCTCTTTCTTCCTTTCTCTCCGCTATTCCCTCGACGGGCTACCTCTAAACACACAAGGGTCGGTTGGTGTACCACTTCGCTCAGTAGCAGCCTCGCTATTCACGGTTGCCTACCCTAATACACTGATCTCCTCTCAAAACGTTGCGGGCAAAGTTTCTCTCGCTTCCAGCTTTATTAGCCCCGTCACTTCTGTTCCTCCCTCACAATTTTCCATTTACTCTCTTATTCCTCGTCTTCGTGCACTTGAAGCCTCCTCCTCCCACGGCCGTGGTAATTTTTAGCTTCATGGAACACGTTCAAACACACACGCACAGTCGACGCGAGGACGCACATCACTTACATGTGACTCATTGCTAATAATTATCAGATCCATTTGCGAGGCGGCGCGAGGCGCACCGATTGATGTCGTGGCGTACCTTTTAGCTTGCCGTCTTTCATGGATATGATTGCAGATTATTCAATCATTCAACAAACTACCTGTCACAATTCTGTACCATCATTCGCCAAAGGCGCCATCGTATCATCCTCCTCTTTGCAAAGTCGCCATGAGGGAAATAACTAATCTGGGAGCGATCTTGCTATCCGATGAAACATTAAATGACGTCGCTATTTGTTTGCCCCCTTTAAGTGAATCAAGCACATTTTTGTGTGTGCATTTCCGGCAGGTGTAAGCTAGGGTGGGGGAGGAAATTAAAAGAGAGGGGACAAGTCAAGGAGGATGGCTCCAGGCACGGAGCAGATCATTTCATCCCAATCATCTGCCCACACAGTAGGTTAAGGTCATTCAAGATATATCCTGCTTTTAGTCAATGAACCAATTCGACGCACTATACATCTTTTGCCCTTAAAATGCAACCCATGCACTAGACACTTCCGAAAAACCAGGGAATTTGATCCCGCCAACCAAAAATAAAACAAAAAACGTTTCATTATTAAGATATAATTCATATCATAAATTATGATAAAATTATGCATACCTCTACATATAAAATACGAACACAGTGGCAATGCAACACTAACATAATGAAACATGATACTTCTCCTACAGAAAGAAGTCCTAAAGATAATATATCATACAAACAACAAATTTCCTTATGTTTTTTTTTTAACACTCTCAAGGTGAAGGATATCTATCATTTTCAATTAGGCCAATTCGTGTATAAACTAGGTAAAGCTGACCTTCCCACCATCTCTAACGATATGTCTCGCAAGAACAACACCGTTCATTATCCAACGAAACGACTAATGGTTATCACTTACCATTAACAAATAACACTTGTTTGTGGAAGATATATTTGTTTTCTCCGGTTCTCTGTACTAGAATTATTTAGACAATTGAATTAAAGAATTCCGAAGTCTCAATAATTTTCAACGTGAACTTAGATAATATCTCCTCAGTCAATACCCATAACCAATAAGGGGGGATGAGGGGGAATGAGGAGGAATTTTTCATGCGTATCTAACGATCCCATATTCGCTCTTGTCCCCGATATTTACGTTCCTGTCTCTCACTCTGCAATTCTTTCTCTTTCTCTCATCCCTCCGTCCCTTACCCCAAGTCCCTTGTATAAGCGATTTATCATCAATGCACAATAAACTATATCATTGTCACCATTACTTAAAGGCATGAGGAGAGCTGTCGAATTAGTTACCTCCGTAAAGTCATGAATATTAAATATCAAAAGCCTATCTTGATACTATCATTATCATTCATCCATTGCGAAAAAACTGGCAACCGTTACTAAAATTCATACCCCGAGCGTTTCTAGTTCTCACCACAACGAGCACCACTATTTTACCGACTCAATTCGCCATTCTGAAAAAGCAGGTTTTGATTTCAAATTGAGCCCACACAAAGCCCTAGCGTGTGGATTTGCATTTTTTAACTACTGGTTAAGGAACTTTTGATACTGACAAAGCGTCATTCAGTTTTATAAAGTGTGCATCATTGCCACATAAGTCAGAGTCATTCGAATACTGCGGCATCTGGGGAAGAGAGCTCTGATAATCGGAATCACATGTTCCTGGTTAGAGTCCCGCTTAGGCACTATTCTCCTTTGGCAAGATATTAACGTACATTTGCCACTCTCCACCCAGGTGTAGTTAATGGTTACCCGGTAGGCAAAAGTTCCTTGAATGCTTGAGCGCCTTCTTTTGGTTACTCGAGAAAAAACGGGGTAATAATACAATTGCAGGGCCCTCAGGGAAAACTGTACTAGTATTAATGAGGCTACTCTGGGTAAAAAAGACATATTTATTATTATTATTATTATTATTATTATTATTATTATTATTATTATTATAATCATTAATTATTATTATTATAATCATTATTATTATCAATATAATTATCTTTACCATTCGCAAGCATACTATTAGCCCATAAAGGATATTTTGAGTAATCGTTTCAAACATTATTAGGTATGGTGTACGAAGCGCAAACATATGACCCTCTAAAATCAATATAAAAGCAAGTTGTCTATTATTTTCTTCATATGCGAGGAGGTATAGTGACAGGTCTCTATTATGGACTGGAGTCAATCGGTTAATTGAACTGTGTAATAGGCCTTCGGATCAGTATGTTGAATGCTCATTCATCGCTTATATAAAGTACTGCGCCGTTGCTAATTACTTTTACGCTCGATATTCTTATTTCATCACTCTCAACCAATTCCCTAATCAAATAAAATTAAGTTTTTTAAAGAACCTTTAATACGCATGTGAATTTTACTTTGACATATTGTAAAAGCTGTGTTGCTTGCGAGTCAATATAGTACTTCTCTGTTACAGCTTCAAAGTGATAAGTAATACAAATTTTTGAGCACCTAAATTGTTTTAAAATGCTCTATATAGAAGCGACGACTTTCCAATGAAAACATGCCGTTGGCATACGCATTAATCTAGTATGACAGCCTGACAATAGAGCACTACGATGTTGAAACTCTGGGGTAAATTGACCTTTTGGTGCTTTGTCATTTTGATTAATTGAACACCTTTACAGAGCATTAATAATACCCTTTAAGCGTAATAGACTAATAAACATACACAAACTAATTATACACACAACGCTGCTAGCGTGCTTGCTTGCTAGGTGCCTTGTCTGTTCCAGATATTTACAATCGAGGCTATATCCATCTACTTCTATATCTGTTTCTTTGTAATGTGACGTTACTTCTGTTACCAGTCAGCCCAATTAAGGCCCGGTCCCACTGCACTTACGGATGCAAAGAGGATGTAAAACGCAAAAAAAATCTTGCCATCCGTTGGAAAACGCTATGCATCCGTTGTGTACTCATTGCATACGTGTTTCATACGCTCTATCCATCGAGCATCCGTCCACTGTGATTTCATCCGCGCAAAAAGTTTTGAGCTGCACAAATTTTTTAGAACGGATGAACTTCCGCCGTTTACGATGTAAATCCGCGACAAATACGAGCAACAAACGTTCTATGCCCGTTATCATCAGTAAAACGTCCGCTGTATCCTCTCTGCATCCTATGGGCATCCTCGCAACTCACATCCGCTGCAGCGGACAACGGAAAGAGGGAGGAAAGATAAGGTACATGGAACGTCTATACATCGGTAGTAGCACGGAAATAGAAAGGATGTAAGCGTATGCATCTCGTATATAAAGTATTCAAAGCTGTCATCCACTTCCATCCGCTTTCATCCGCTAGGCTTCCGATGGACATCTGTTTAACATCCCCGCTACATACTACCCACGTCCGTTATTTTCCGTTCTGTTTTCGCAAATTTTGTCCATTTCTGGAGCGGATGAAAACGGATGGAGCCACCCCCGAAATTTTGCTCGTCCGCTGTGTCCTTTATACATACGTTTTGTGTTCATCGGCCAGTGGGACCGGGCCATAATATCCGTGTATGTGATGCGCTGTCTCCCTCTGATTCTCTCTTCCTTAATTGTTTCCTTTCAGTATCATGTTGTCTGTGCCTTCTCTTCTCACAATATGCCCCCCAAAAGGAAGTTGTCTTTTCAATATTATGTTAAGGAGGTGTCATGCCTTATTGAGCCCTTCGACGTCCAGCTATCGCAGCCGTACAGACAGACCATACATACCATTTCAGTACCCGGATTTTACACACTTTGTATATTTGCCTAATTGCTAAATGGATGAACTTTTAGACACCCATTTTGTAATTTAGTGATAATGAAGTGGTCTATTAAAACACATTAAATGAACGATAAAAGAGCTTCTAGTCCCCCATCCCCACTCCCGTGATACCCACTTGACTGTGCCCTAGCATGTCTTTGTTATGTGCATAACGTAATTTGCTTTTTTTTTAAAGTGTGGATTTGAGGGGCTGTGACTTGAATCAATGTAGGCAGAGATGATGAATTTCAAAGGCTTTGTGACACACATTTACATTATCAATCAAAGTTCCAAAGCGCAAATAAGAATTATTTATCAGGAAATTTAAGTAGCTTTAAAGGTTATGAAACTGATCAAGAAAACTTTTTTTTTTAGCGCGTCACCTGCCACTGACTACGAATTCCGCTCTCCTTCAAACTTGCCTAGGCTATCTATAGACTAGAGGGTACGTACTCTTTCTTCAGGGGGTCTCAGTCAAATATAAATACTGGAAGCATGCGTGACCAAGATAACGCGTATAAAGGGGCGTGTTTTTTATAAATTGGGCGGGGTCCGCGCGGTACCGTAATAAGGGGTTCAAAAATGTCCATTTTAGGCCATTTTCATGAAAAGGGGTACTTTTTCAAAATGAATTAAAATCCTGCTGATGTACAAACAGGTATACACGTTTAGGGGCCTTTTTCTAGCTATCAGGGTCAGACCGGGGAAAAGGGGGTAATAATACGTCGTGTTTGCTCATAGTCAATAGTGTGGACGACGGCCGCGAGATGTAGCTTATCTGGCGCGAGTCGGCTTGAAACGATCTTAACATCTTCAGTAGATCAAGATGAATGTCCCTTTTTTCTTTCTATATAATAAACTTCCTTTTGATATTTGCCCTTTTTAGCGTCATTTTATGACAATAGGCCTAATTTGAAGCATGCAAAACAGATTATTTTTCTTAGCACTGATCATAATCTATTAAACTGTTATATTCTTCCTATGAATTTGCTTAAGTCATATAAAAAAAACATTTATTTTTCCACATCCATTACCCACTTCCGTTATCCCAACATAAATATTCTTTGATCTAAGGTGTACCTATTATTGTTTGTTATGAATGTACTATTTTTAATGACTTTTTAATATTATTGTATTTTGTGCAGTATCCTTGTGTTATTACTTATGTAAATTGCACTCAATTCAGCCGAAAGGCTGCCATGTACAATGTTTGTTTATACCACAATAAATATAAATACAAATTTCCCATTGTCGCTTAGAAAATGTATACTTTTACGGCCATACGAAAGAGTCAAATATAGATTCAGAGAATCGCAGCAGCCTTGTGTAATAACAGGTACCCTAATTCTACCACCACGAAGAAAGGTAATAGCTGGGGAGGCAGAAGGCACACAGTCCAAAATCTTAAAAGAACGAACTGTGCCCCGTTTAGAATATAATCGTGCTCGTTTTTAATGCTGTAAGATGTAATTTTTAGCATAAGAAGTGTGCACTTTTTACACTATACGTTTCCCCCTTTAAACTACGATGGCATTTCCTCATCAACAGCTAAAAATTATAACCATCTTGCAACCTCTCATCTTAACCCCCCTGCCTTTTTAACTTTCACAGAATACCAAGCTAAGACATAGCTATCATACAACCTACGACAACATGTTTTTATCACCCCTCATTGAAACAATAGATTTATCATAGTCTAATTTAAAGCGACAGCGAGCAATTTTTTTCTCGAATTTCCCCTAAACTTGCTTGCTACGTTCATTTGCATTTGTAGTAGACATAATATCTCATCAAGTAAAACAATTAAAGGACGAATTCCTTCTTTCCTCATAAGATTGTACTTAAAACCCCATCAGGATTTGTGATTTCATCTAAATAAAAAGATCTAATCGGTCATAATGCGACCTCACAAATCTTTGAAATGGATTTTCAGACAATCACATACAACTGCAAAATATAGTGCTGAAGCAGTATCTTGGATCACGTAAAGAGAATGTGTTGAAGATCTAATGTCTAAACCTTGTTTTCTCTTCGTTTGAGGTTACCCTTTGTAGGTGACCCTTTTTTTCACATGGTGCCCTTTTTTGGTGCACACCCACTTTAAAGGACGGCGCCCCTGTTTCTGTTGTTAGTTGGTTGGTTGTTAGGTTGGTTAAATGGTTGGTTTTGGTTGGTAGGTTGGTTGGTAAGTTGCTTCCTTGCTTGCTCACTCGGCTAGTTGCCTGGTCTCAATAAATTCGTTATAAAAAGACGACATGATTGTGTAGGACTTTTCATCCTATACAGTGCGTCCCCCCAAAAAAATGACACATATTTGGAAAGCTTAGATCCTCCTCTTTCATTTGATGCAACTCATATGATGCATATTTCACGCATGAGTGATTAAAAGCAATTTGAAGAGAGGAAACCAAAAAGTCATTTGGCGGGCGGTATCTGAATTTTAAAAAGAAAATCACATTTCTAGAAAGTTCAATTCCTGCCCTTTCAAATGACACCTCAATCAGGAAAAATGAGTCAGGAATAACAAAGTTCTGTTTGTTTAAAATAAGGCTTGCATTTTCATAATTTGATCAAACGAGTTCGTTTTCACTGACTGCCTGCCGTAGCAACGAACAGAGTTGACATAAGACTTAACTCCGTTTCGTTGACGATCAGCCATGCACAAAGAAGACGAAAGACCTGATGAAGTTATGATAAAACATCGATAGTTCTCGGTTTCGTTTTTTCTGGGACGCACTGTACAACTGTCTAGTAATGGAGATACATGTATCTACGTATCCTACGTAACTTAACTTTATTTTAACATTATTTAAATATATGCTGATGAATGAGGTCATTTCCACTTTTCACATGTTTAATCAATCAAGATGTCATTGTATTATTCTTGCAATGTTAAACTTGTTTTACACTGAACGCTTCCATAAAACCATTTAAAATTACGTCTTGTTTTACATATGTCATCGCTTCTCCAAAAAATGATCAATTATCTCTGTAATCAAATGACCAAATTGGGGATTAAAAAAAGGATAATGACCTGTTTAACTGCTCTGCTTCGCATTAATGAGTAGTTTTAATTTCACTCTAGGGGAGGTACATCTGGAATGTTCTGGAAATAGCTGAAACTCTTTGTCTTTTTCTTTTTAGAAATCATATGCAATATTACTTTTTATTGCATATAATAAACTTTTGTTTTAGGTATAATTTGTTTGCACATAAAGGATAGAATGAGCCGCCACTTTGCCAAAAACTTAGTGTTCTTACGCTCATGACTGTCTCCTAAATATTTAGTTCGTGTGTTTCGCATGATTCGATTTAAAACGGTCTTATTCTCTCTCCCTCTCTCTCTCTCTTACACACACACACTCACTTTTGCGCTCGCAAATAAGTTGTTGTAACGGCATGATAGACCAAAAGTAATGAATGGTTCAATAAACTTAAATTGTCCGAATAGGTGTTCACGTCATTAATTTAAGTGCAGGAGCATAGGCACGGTTCTAATTTATTAACACAGCACCATTAATAGTAAAGCAATGAGGCATAATTATTCATACATGAAAGAAAACGTAACGTTAACATTTTATGCACAGAGGGAATGTGTGCTTGCTAAAACAGAAAAGGAAAAATATGGTGCATGTATGAAATGAGGAAAAATACAGTTACAAACGAATGGGATATTAGATAAAAGGGAATAAAAGAATAATAAGGATATAGGGGGGGGCAAGTAGACCAAATGATGCCTAAAGAGTGCTGCAAGCACATCCCCTGGAAATAAATCTTACCGAATTGTTTATTCAGAAATAAACTACCGGGGTAGCTTTTTCGATACTTTCTTTAAAATAGGTTCTAATTGTTGAAAAGGATATGTTTTGGTGAAAGGAAATACCCCGGTAATTTAATGAATAAATAAACACCGCGGGTAACAAGACTGTAATATGATAAAAGCTCGATCCGTCTTCCTCGAATCTCTTTCAGTTCTGTCATTGATCTTGTCGAAGTGAGTATCGAATCATCTCTTCAGAGACTACACTCCTGTTACACCGAGGTTGGAGACTCTTTGTTGCATGCACTCGAGGGAGATGTCGTAAGTATTGTTCATCCATTATCGACCCTAATCAAATTCAGGGCAGTGGGATCTCTTTTTGTGTCAGGAAAAGGACTTCTCTTAGATTAAACAGTACGTTTAAAATTGCACAATGATCAGATAGTCAAAGCAAATGCAATGTAGATTGTCAAACTAAACTTAACTCAGTTCCGTCAGCTTAAATAGGCTAATCACCCAATGCAGGTAATATCAACGTTGTATGTCATTTGCTACTGTGGCCGGGACTCTAACCATGTGATCAATAGTCCAATGACGTATCAACAAGGTCACGACATCCAGCCCATCAAGAAGTAAAACAACATTTAAAATGCGCATGTTTTTCACAAAAAATCAAATATAATATAGACCCTTTATGTATATTTTTTCACATGTTTCAGTTCCACCTATATAATTCATAATTTTTCGCCTTAGTTGTATCAGTTTTATCGCTTCGTGGAATAAGAGGGAAGTGAAGTCTTCATCTATCTGCCATTAATCTTAAGGTATAGAAATATTGGTATACTATTCAAAATAAATATATATATATCTCATGTAACAAGCTTGCTTCTGCTTTTTAATTCATTGATTTTACCATATATAACATATTGTAATTTAGTGTGGGCAACCAGCGCCGAAACAAAAATCAAATATATTTACTCATTACAAATGTAAGCCCTTCGCGTATGCACCGGTTCACCATATTTTTCTCACGCAAATCCAATATTTTACAAATTAAAAACCCTTACAGCCTCCGACTCGAATTCACTATAAAGTTTACTGTTTGTGTTTCAAGCCATATTTATTATTTAAAAAAAGATTTTATTACATTATGATATCGTGAGGTAAAACTTCTGTGTCAACTTTTCAGTCTATGACATAATAGATTTGTATCCCTGTATATATTTTTTTCATTACAATAATCATTATCATAATCATCATCATCATCATCATTAAGTTTTCGATTATTTGAAAATAGTTTCGATCGTGTCAAATCATTAGCTGTCAAAACATAGATTTGAGGGATTATCAATGCACTTGGGAAAGACGACGGACAGGAATATAAAGGATGTAAATAGTGTCATGATGACATTGAAGAGGGGGCAAAAAGGGCAAGAAGGAAAATAAATATAGAGGGGTGCAAAAATATATCAAAACCAAGAAGGATGAGCGGTGGTGAAGTAGGAAGCAGGTAGAAGGTTAAATTGATTAAAGTTAACGTCTCATCAATATTCAAAATCACGCGAAGGCACTATAAAAGATTCACAACATGCTCTTTCGGAGGAAATCTGAAATTACAAATCCAAAGACCAAATGCACACTTGGAAGGATGAGTCAAAAGTAGCAAGTTGATAATGTATACATCGACGGCGAGATGGGTTTAAAGAGGAGGTTAAATCCTGGTAAAGGTGAACAACAATTTGTGAGCGGTCTCTTTCTTTTTCGGTCAGATTGGAAGGTAATAAGACGTTTCCCCTGCAAAGGGTTGCTCTTAAAATATAATAAGACGTAGCTGAAATGTTTGGACCAAACTTCATGCCTGCCAGTACACATATATTCTTATATACTACATAATGAACTTTTTTCAATTTGTTTTCAGACAGTAAATTTCACAATGGAATTGCATAACCAGAAATCAACTTCGTTTTTAAGATGTCGGTTTCGCGCCTTTCGCCTGTCACCTTTTGGGGTATCACATTGCACGTACTGAAAGAGCAGAAAGTCCTCATCCTCCTACTTCGAGGAGCATGGGGATGACCGCTCCGTGACCGCATTGCCACGTATCCGTGGCATCTTCTTAGAAATTAGGCAGATGGATGCGAGGTGGCTGTCGAGTGACTGGAGGTGCAGTCACACCCGGAACTTATACAATCAAACCTGACAACAAAGCGAGTATTTGGGGTTTATTTTGATGCCGTTGCAACGGTTAGTCATGAATGCAAGCGGTTCTTTTCAATGTAGAACATCATCAGAAAATCTCAGGAGAGAGCAGTTCTTCATTGTTTTATAGGATAACAAAAATAAATAACACTTCGGTTGGGTTAACCATTTGAAAGAAGTATTTACGGTGTATAAACAAAATCAAGCATTGCCCACACATACGTAAATGAAGATCGTAACCAAGTAACAAAAACAAGCTATTGCTATGAGTCTAAATAAACCAATGTCCTCGAAAAACTCATTTCACATTTGTACTTTTATAAAGGTAATAAATTCATATACGTTGCTGGTGTAAAATATCCCAACTTCCTGCTCCGATTTTTTTTTGAGCATGTGTCTGCGACCCCGTTCATTCACCAGCTATAAATCATTATTAACTGCAACAAAAATGAATCACGGTAGATGAAACCTCAATCTATCGTCACTGGAGAGAGGGAGAATCTCGGAAGTCATTCGATTTCTCCCCAAAATACCTCTTTTTCTAAATAAAAGGCTACCGTCACGGGAGTCTATCTCCCTTCTTCGCGACGTGCTGATAGATTGATCGTGGTGAACTTGTGAAGCCGACTAGACTGGAGTGCTATATCGGAAGTAGCGCAAGGTCTCACCCCACGTGGCGTCATTCTTCGTAAGAATTATGTAGGTTCCTCATCTGACCCCATTGTGAACGGACAAAGACATAATTGAAATGTGAAAAGTTAATTTGTGCTATAGTGGGGAGCCGCTGAGTGTTGGGTATCCTGAGGTTACGAGAGGAATAGTGCTATTTCGACGAAGCTTGAGAGACGCCATTGCCTGGAATCAATTTGTTGAAGTAAGATATCTGTTAAACCCAACGTACTTTCTCCTAGTAAATATAGGTTTTGGCGGTTGGGTTAAAAACATAAATATTTATGTATGTAATTATTCATAACTAACTTTTCTCCCGCTTCATGTACAGGTGTATTGTATTTATTAAACTTTATTGATGTACATCAATATTCTGTTTATAAACATATAAATCAATTTACAATGTAATGTAACAAATAAATATTCTGTTTGGAAATATATATATCATATAGATCAATTTACAATGTAATGTAACAATTCAATATTATGTTGGGAAACATATATATCATATAAATCAATTTACAATGCAGTGTTTATAGCAAAACAGAAGGTAAACTATATCCAGCAGAAACACAGGAACAGGTTTGGATGTATAAAGTTGAAATGGAATTTGACTTCCAATGGCCGCCCTTGCTTTTCGGTCCCTGTTGTTTTCGGTCCCCGTGTCGTACGCATACATCCACACATCACACCCCACCCACCCACCGCCCGTTCCATCCTCCCTGCATTATGATGGTGAAAACGATGTTTTCGAAGCTTGATGATTGGTAAGGGAAGAAGGGATTTAGATATAAATAGGTTTTGTTTTTCTTAGTGCATTTTTTTCCTGGTTAACTACTGCTTCCCATTAGCACTCCTTCGTCGTAGTGCATTGGCCTTTATAAGGATGTAAAATGCGCGTTCACGAGGGTTTCGCTCGAATCTTGCCATCTTATTGCCACAAAACAGTACCTTTTATACAGCTCAGTTCTGTTCAGTATCATTTTTTTCCATCAAAATCAAAGTACAAAGTATACATTTTTTTTGCTTCGTGCAAATGAGATTTGTTTTCAACAAAGTCCAATATGAATGATAATAGCAATAATTCAAAATATCAAAACGTAGTATAACATGATATGAGCATGATATGCATGCTTTGTTGAATTAATGACAAGAAACATAATGTAAAACGTGTAATGAAAATGCATGAGTGACTCGCAAAGAGAAATGTTTGTGAAACGTGAACCACTCGTGAAACAAAATATACAATTAACTATTTCGATTTGAGAACAAAAAAATGTTAGTGTTGTATGAACTATTATATTCTGGAATCTATAAACTTGGATGTAACTTCTCAATCACGCAAACACGCATCAAAGACACTCTTCGAAGATACAGGCGCACGCGATCACATAGTTACACATGCACACATACGCACACGCGCGCGGGCACACACACTAGAAACACACACACACACATACACACGATACACACGATGAATCATTGATTGATTGATTGATTTTTATTCGCCAAGCTTCCAACATATAACAATATACAAGAATAACAGATCAAAATTAAGTCAGCTTGAACAGGATAGCCCACGAAAGCTCGAGAGCTTTTTTCCAGTGGGGTCCCGACATACATGTACCAAATTAATAAGTTAAAATAGTAATATTTACAGACAGATAAAAAAATATATATATATATATATTTTGAGATAATAATGATGATAATAATCATTACAACATTAAACTGATGATAGAAATGATAATAACTACGAGAAGAAAAAGAAGAAAGAGAAGAAGAAAAAGAGAAGGAGGAGGAAGAAGAGGAAAACATTAATGAATAAGTTGAAATTATATAACCTACAAAAAAACAAATATAAACAAAATTAAAAAGTATGAAGCGGCACAAGAACAAAAGTTACGATGGCACACGTGTATTTACATGTACGTGTATGTACAATGTAAATTAAAATACAAGTTTTACAAGTCGTGTCTAACTTAGTCTTGAGTAAAGTTAAACAACCGTTTAGTTAGACGGTCGCGTTTAGTCCTGTACTAAATTTCGTATTCTGAAGTCATGTCTAATAGTCGCGTCTAACTAAGGTTCAGGTTCAGGTTCAGGTTCAGTATTTATTTAATTCCATTGTAAAAAAACAGTAACATCAAAATATTACTTTTACATAAATATTATTAACATAGTACAATATTGACAGTAAAAACAAACAAATAGGAATTAGGTTGCTGTATAAAAACCCTAGAGGGTTTGTCTGGACAGCCACCAGAAAAAAACTAGTATAGGAATCATACAAAATGATATATGGTATTTGAATAAACAATAACAAAAAACAACAAAACAAAACAAAACAAAGTAGAAAATAAGCAAAAACAAAAATATATACATGTGGACCGCACAACCCTAAACAAATTTGCACTGTGGAGCAAGTGAGTGTTTTTATGATGTAAAATTATTAGAAATAAGATATAATTTAAGCTTTCTTTTAAATGAGTTCAAACTATTAATAGAAGTAATGTCTGACGGTAAAGAATTCCATACAGAAGGAGCTTTATGTCTAAAAGAGTGTAATTCATATTGTTTTGTAATAGCAGATAAATAATAATTCATTCTATTTCGAGTATTATAATTATGAACTGAACAGTTTAAAGTTAACATATTGCATAAATTATTGGGTAATAAACCAAGCTTGTGTTTAAAAAGTAGTATTGAATTAAAATAATTATTTAATTTATAAATATTCAGTATGCTTAACTTTATGAATAAGGGTTTAGTATGTGCCAAGTATGAAGATGATGAGGCAATTCTTACAAATCTCTTTTGCAATATAAAAATGGCTTCAAATTTGGAAGAATATGTATTAGCCCATACGACATTACAGTATAAGTAGGGCAGGACTAAAGTATTATACAATGTGATAAGAATGCATTTTGGTAGGATATGGCATAATTTGCTGAAAGAACCCAAAGCTCCTTTCCCCTTCGTCTGCACTAAACAACTGTTTAAGTCCTGTCTGAAAAAAAGTTGTATGAAGTCGTGTTTAACTTTAATCAGGACGCATGCTCAAGAGGCGTTGATTACGACATCCCCGCAGACGATAGACCGAATGCGCATACGCGCGCCGGAATTTTTTTTACCCGCACAGTACATACACATCAATATTTAAACTATTCGTTTCCCCTGCCATGTTGATTGTAATTTATTGACGCGTAGCTTCCGTAGCCTTAGGCATAAGGGGGGCCGCGGGGGCGGCTCGAAAGATCCAGAAAAGAAACTTCTCCAACAGAATGGATAGTTTAGTATAGATTACGAAATTTGCAAGATGTCACCATTAGATCAGAATAATTAATATTGACGAGTACAAAATTTAGGCTACACGAGAAAGAATCCTGTGAAACTTATTTGAAAATTTAGAGGATGCACGTACCATCGTCCTCCACCGCAAGTTCGGGGTCAGCAAGTAGAATGTACTGTTTACGTCGAAAAGCAGCAGAATCGTGCTCTTAAAAAACAGTTGCAGTCGTCTAAAGTTAAACAGGACTTAGACAGGACTTCGCATTTAACTTGACAAATTACGACTTCAGAATACGGAAAAGTTAGTCACGAACTCACGACCTCAAGACGAAGGTTAGACGGGACTTAGTTACGACTTCAAAATACCGGCCAATGTCTTCAAATTGTCAAGGAAGAGTCAACACAGTACAATGAGGTACGTGTACGAGAAAGTAATAGACAAAACGTTACCAAGGGAGGAGGCTAGACGAAGACTTTACA
The DNA here is from genome assembly GCA_035222895.1 of Strongylocentrotus droebachiensis. NCBI lineage: Eukaryota > Metazoa > Echinodermata > Echinoidea > Camarodonta > Strongylocentrotidae > Strongylocentrotus > Strongylocentrotus droebachiensis. The sequence continues at coordinate 70,704 of JAVYIG010004501.1, read as the reverse complement.
GAACAATTATGGTAACGCAGAACAAGAAGAGATATAAAAGAAGAAAGAGGGTAACGGAATAACAGTGGGTCTGCATAGAGGACATGTATGCCGTGCTATCAAAGGTAAAGCTATATGTTCAAAGGTAAATAAAACATTAAAATATATATATATATATAATATATTTGGTATTGTATGAATCTAAGACGTGTTTTCTTAATTTGCGTTTAAATGAGACGAGACTTGTTGCGCCTTTAATGTTATTGTCTAGTTTGTTCCAAAGCTTAGGACCAGTAAATACAAAACTCTTTTGGGCGTCAATGGTTCTTTACAGAGGCAAATGGAATTCACTGGAGTAGTACTAAGTGGTCATTCCTATAAAATAAGTCATCAAATACTTTAGATACCTAAAGGCTGTTAGTAGTATAATCAAACATAAACTGACTTTAAAAGGGATAGTTGAGTTCTGTTTTCATATTGCAAATGCCTTCAAAGCGCATGGTTTTTTTTTTTGTGTTGGTTATATTACGCACAACCAGCCGACCCATATATTGATATTTTTAATTAATTAAAGGTCACCATATTTTTTTGAAAGTGGAGCTGAATTAGTATGATCGTATTGGCGAAATTTCACACATTTCGGGGTCTAAAATTACCATCATAGCAATTTTAGGTTCTAAAAAAGGCACTAGAAATGTCATAGATAAGAATAAGAGCAATAACCATGCACTTTGAAGGCATTTGCGGTCAGAAAACAGAACTCAACTATCCCTTTAAGCACACTGTTACCGAACCAATTATCAGAGAATGAGAAATTAACCAGAACAAAAATTTATTTCATTAAATAACTAATGTAGGCTGTGAATCAAGTTATTCTCATGCGCAATAGAAAAGGGGTAAAAGTGAAATTCAAAATATTTCATTCCCATCATAAAATCAATATCAGCAAAATACAGAACGGGTAAAAAATGGCACAATGTGTACTGATTGGCAAGTTTAATAGCTCCCTCTATGTTTCAGGTTTTTCTTAAAACGCATTTCCCCCATAGCTTATTGTACCAAATTTAAAGCAAATGAAAATGGTGATAAAATAATGACGGGTTTCAAAATTTTCTATTATGACATGTATTTCTCAATTGCCAGCCGAAAATTTGTGACAAACGTGTGGCGCATTTAAAATAATATGTGCTTCGTAAAGTTATATTTGAAATATTAATAACAGATGATAATCGTGATAGAGGTTTAGATTTTTTAACTCATTGAAACGCTCCTTAATTAATTTCATATAAAGTGAGTATGGTATATAATGACAATATTCTCTTCTCAGTTTTGTCAATATGATTATTTTTTCTCTATATGACCATTTTTTGTGTAGATAAACATTGATTTTAAAAGGATATTAATCATTTACCTAATTCAATCGAAAATGAAAACAAATCCGAAAGGAACATTAGATAATAATAATAGTAACATATGCATAATGATATTAATGATACAGGTAATATATATTGTTTATCTAGGGTAGCCTCATTAGTATTCATGCTGTTATCCCTGAGGGCTCTGCAATCATATCATTACCCCTGCTATATACATGCATTGCATAGAGCTCAATGTTACGTTTTAAAGCGCTATGCGCTGAGTAGAGCGAGATCCTGGCATGAAGGCTGCATCATTAATGTGTTCATCAGTCCATTTAATAAAATCATTCAAACTATCATAATCCTAAATGGTTTACCTGCCACCGCTATTCTCTTCTATTCTCCTGTATATTTTTCCTTATACACCTTCTCTCCTTCTCTCTCTCCTTCTCTCTCTCTCTCTCTCTTTACCCCTCTCTCATCTTATTTTATCTTTCTCCTTCTCCCTCTCATCTCTCGTTTTTTCATTTCAATCTCTTTTTCCCGTCTATCTTTCCTGTGTTTTATTTTTTTGGACCCAATTTTAATATCTGAATGATAAGTTTATGTCTCTACTATTTAATCTTCTTTGTCTGTTTCAATGTACCTATACTATATTATTGTTGTTTCTCTTTGGGTTTTTTCTTATTCCGGGAAGTTCCCTTGCACTTTCACTAAATCAAAGATTTGTTTAAACCTCATTAATATTTTTCATGAAAATAATTCTTCTCCCTTTATCTCCTTTACACCCGCTTTCAACTTTACCGATTTTTATTGCGTCGCGTATATATACAAAAGGTATTACTCTTTCCAAGCTGTTATTCATCTCAGCCCTGGGCCTTGCGTATAATTGTGTATTCCTTTCCACAGATTATTTAAATATTTGCTTAGTTTCATCGTTATTTAAATTTTCACTATGATATAATACTCGCCATACCACCCAAAACCGTCTAGAAATACCATACCCTAAAACAGAATACAAAAAACGTTCCTTTTCATTCACCGGAAATTCTTTATTTAATAAGTTGCCATTGTCCGTCCAAAATTGCAAGTCACTAAACAATTTTAAGAAACAATGTAAACAGTTCTCTAACATGCTTTAATAACAAACAAAAACACACGATAATCTGGCCTACTGGGGGGGGGGGTCTCGCCATGCATCCCACGTGCGCCTCATGTATATATAGTTTATTTAATTGTATAAATATTTTTATATATGGAGTTATATTGATGTTTCAATTTATGTTTTGTTTTTATGTTTTATGTTATTGTTTGTATCATGTGGAGGGCTCCGTTGGAAAGCAGTTTCTTTTAACTGAATCGGACTATCCTCTGCTGTTTTACCAATTGTAATAAATAAAACATGAATAAATAAATAAATAATATTTACTTTGTTTACCTTCCAGTTGACATACAATAGGTTTATATCTATATTCATTACTATGAAAATACCCACAACGCTATTCTGTCTACAACAATTATTAACTGGCCTTACTTGGAGCAGGCGCGTACGCAGGATTTTTTCAAGGGGGGGGTTTTAACATTTATAAATCGGGCCGAAAATTTCGCAACGACTCAGCCAGCCGCTGAATAAGCGGGGGGGGGGGGGGGGGTAAGAGGACACTTTTTTTTTTTTTTTTTGGTCCCAAAAAATCGCAACGACTCAGCCGACCGCTGAATAAGCGGGGGGGGGGGGGGGGGGGGGGGGGGTAAGAGGACACTTTTTTTTTTTTTTTTTTGGTCCCAAAAAAATCGCAACGACTCAGCCGACCGCTGAATAAGCGGGGGGGGGGGGGGGGGGGGGGGGGGGGGGGGGGGGGGGGGGTAAGAGGACACTTTTTTTTTTTTTTTTGTCTCGAAATTTGAAAATTTGACATGTTGCTCCGTTGGGGGGGGGGGTGAGGTCACTTGTTTAGGTCATCCATGGGAATTTTTTTTTTTTTTTTTTTTTTTTTTTTAAATAATAATAAAAAAAAATAAAAAAAAAAAAAAAAAAAATCCCAAAGGGGGGGGTTTTAGGGTTTTTTAGGGGGGGTTTATACACATAAAAATACCAAAGGGGGGGGTTTAACCCCCCAAACCCCCCCCCCCTGCGTACGCGCCTGACTTGGAGCAAATGTAAACTATAAGCAACAGAACTCTCCTTTTCCTCTTTCTTCTCTCTGTCGTCTTCCCCAGATGTTTCGTTTTCATTTTACCTCTTCTGTCTTTGCTTTATAATGATTGATATTTGTTAATGTTATTATCAATTTGAACTGCAATATATTCATGTTGTACAATCCTTCTTTTTAATATAATCTTAATATTGGTTTCTTGTCAATTTTGGTGAATGCATGGTATTCGTCTATATTTTATAACAATGCAATTATGTAACTTTGTTTTTATTAGTATTTGGACTGTTTTTGCAAGGATTTATCGATTAAAAAAAACACAGATTGAATCTAAATCAGATTTTAATGTTTATAGGGTGTTTCTTCCCATTCGAGAGAATATTAATAACAATGATAGTAAAGGTTTGTACTCTATCCAAAAATGCAGTTTCGGGATTATCAACAAGTGAGGGTACTATTAAGCGAAACAAACATGGAATCTGATTTTGTTGTAGGGAGTGTTTCGTTTTGCAAAGACACGAATTTGGTAGGGAGAGAGTTAAGGAAATAAATCGAGCAAGCTGTCCCAACCTCTATAATTAGTAGTTCACACCTGAACATCTTTTGTACGTTCAGCGAATCTGATTTCTATAAAAAAAAATCATTATTTTTTTTTTTACATTTTGCTAGTCCGAACATCACATCCGCAGAATGTTTTTTCTCTTTTTTTCATTTTCTAGGGGAGGGGTGGTTGTTATTTCGAAATGGAATTCTAGTAATGAAACGCCAGATTTTGTTTCTCTTTCTCTTCGATTTTTTTAAATCTTTTGTGAAGAATGATTACTTTGGGCGGTAAAAGCCGGTAACTGTGGAGTAATGACGGCCTGAAAACTGAAAAGTTGAGTCCCAAACCATGTACCGTCAGGCTCAGAAGAAATGTTTTCACAATATGTTTCTGAAAAATATGTTGTGTACTCCAATGTAGCTTTTGTAACAGTAGATATCTATTGTCGCAAATTTCACAAGCTCATCAATATCCATCTTCTAATCAACTGAAATAAACTGTATGTTTGAAACCATAATATGCTTAAATCTCACGTTATTTTGTTTAACGATGTTGGGATGATTGCCCCCTCCCGTCCTTATTCGCGTGAGAAGAAAGTGAACATTTGTTGTCTGTCTACGGTGGGGGCGGAGGAGGATTATTGATGTCACCTACGAGTTTTCAAAATTCCATTCCAAAACAAGGTCCCATATTATGCTAACAGGCTTATCTGAGATTTCTGCGGTCTTAAATTAAATTCCCGGGTCCGATCCTGCTCTATATACGTATTCGTTTTATATTATCTTTTTGCTTTGATGTTTTTTGTTACAGGAAAGAAAAACAAGTCCTAAATCATGACGTCAGTTTTATAAATTATATGTATGTTTGACGGGTTGCATTATTCTTTTAGAAACTTTGAGAAACGTCTATACTTATACTTAGCATTAAACACAACCAAAGAACAAAGAAATTGTATAAATCGACTTCCGTCGAAAAAGGTACAGACCACGAGAATGTGATCATTCATAATGAGGCGATTGAACAGGTTGGACACTATAAATATCTTGGAACTGTCTTAAACGACAAATTATCTTGGAGGGATAACACACAATCGGTGTATAAGAAAGCTAACAAGAGGTTGTTTTTTCTGCGTAAGCTAAAAACTTTCCATATAGATGCAACAATCCTGACCCTGTTCTACAATTCAATATGAGGGACTTTTAGATTTGCGTGGACTGATACGTGTGACGTCCATTCAAGGCAGTGCATTAAAATGACGTCGATCGGAGCATAGACCTATTGTCTTCGTGCGAATCTAAAAGTCCCTAATAAAGAGTGTCCTGCTCTTCATGTTCATTTGGCAATCTCTCAGAACAGGACAAGAAGAAATTGGAAAGGCCACGTAAAATAGCACAGCGCATAATTGGGGTAGAATTAGCTTTTGTCGAGTCTCATTGTACTGAGTAAATTGTTGATAAGGTCTGGGCCATCCTGAAAGACAATACCCATCCACTTCATTTATTTTATTCATTTAATCGTTCTGGTATCCGGAATCCCGTTTTGGACTTCGCCCCACCCCAACCCGCCCAACCCGCCTTTCACGATTCAGATATTCGTTTGTTCTAGACTCTGTACATACATTCGACTCACAGATTAAACGTTGAACTTCTGCTTCAGAAATTAATTTATACTGAAACTATATTATGATTTGAAAAACCAATGGCCAAGGCTTAATTCTGAAACTCATGATTTGAAGTACCAATGAACACTTTTGTCGCTTCATTATCTTTTGCGTGTATTCGTTCCTTATTTCATCTATTTCTATAAAACGTGATGTATTTATTTCTTGTAATTATGTATTTTCTTGAATATTACTGTAACGCCAGTGGAAACCGAACTTCTCTGTAACTTGTTTGCAAAGACCAAATAAAATATCTTGTATCTTGTGTCTTGTATACAAAAGATAGACCCCTGCCCTTTTGTCTATGAATTTAATCTCGAAAATATATTCGATCCTCTTTCCATCCTTACACCCCTCCCCCCCCCCCCCCTCCCCCTCCCCCCAATAAAAAAAAATTAAAGGGCCACTCTAACCAAAACGAGCTAAAGAATGAAAAAATGTAAAATAATTTTTGACGGAGATTCCGAACATGACAATGATTTTTCTTAGAAATCATCAATAATTCTGGAATCTAGCTCAGATTAAAAGCCCAGTTTTGGAGCTGTATTGCACAACTGTTTATAACGTCACTGCAGGAGCCTCTCCGGTGAAAATGAGGGTGGTTTAGGCATAACATGACTTGTCTTTAAAAAGGCAAACTATGATATTAATTGGGGGGAAGACACTTATCCGAAAAAATAATATGCACTTGATAACCCCAGTACGTTTCATTTGTGAATAACAATGAGATTGTAATATCCTTAGTTGTAGGACAAATCGGACATGCCCGCAATGACGTCAAATGCGTCATCAAGGCCACGTGACTGATTACCTTTTTGTTCGAGGGGCGTAGCCCAGCAAGCGTGAGAACTGTGAAAATAGATGGTTATTATCGTTTTTTGGTCAATACAGAGATTTTCTGAAAAATCAGAGGCTGGAATATTAATAAGTAGAGGTGTAGCCTATTCATGTTTTAAAAGGCTATGTTAGTTGAGTTACAGTGGCCCTTTAATGAAGCTAACATGATTGCGCACCAGTAATGTCATTGCATTGTGAAATAATATTCCTAGAAGCTAGTCAGAAAGGCTGATTAAGTAAAACATATACAACATTATTGTGTAGCTTTGGGATCATGAATAATAACATATTTAGACAATCTTGGTAAGAAATCATATGGGGTGAAAAACAGTGCACACAGACATGATAGAAACAGGTACATAAGACTTCACCAATGAGGCATAACATTTGGTCTAGGATTTAAAGGACGGGTGATATCCAAATATCAGTTGATTCCTGTTAATGTGCAGGGCTGCATACAACTCATATTTAGTTATTCAAACATCTAAAAATATTTCATAGATTTTGAAATAGTTTGTAGAATAAATTTCTTAGACCTGCTAAGCTCCACCCTAAAAAATGATCCATTCATCTTGTGACTTCATCTGTCAATCATTAGTGAGCTAACAAGAGACAGTGGTATGTAGCTTTACCAGAGCTGACCACCTGTTTACGATAGACTATACAATACCAACATAGGAGTTGCTAAAGCTAGACGTCCTGTAGCATCACCAGGAAAAGAAAGGTAATGTGGAGGTATTGTATGAAATAATGCATTCTTTTGTGAGCATGTGTCGAGAGCTGGGGGAAACCTCTGTCTCTTGTCAGCTCACTAATGATTAACAGATGACGTCACAAGATGGATGAGATCTGGGCCCCGTCGCACAAAACTTACCATTGATGGAAACTTTGCCATCAATAGTAACTACCATGGAAACCTTGATTGGGTTGGCTGTTGAACCCTGTTACCATGGTAGTTGATATTGATGGCAAAGTCACCATCAAAGGTAATTTTTGTGCAACGGGGCCCTGCATGCATCTTTTTAGGGTGAGCTTAGCAGGTCTGCGAAATTATATTTAGAAATATTTAAAAATCTATAAAATATATTTAGATGTTTAAATAACAAAATATGAGTGGTATGCAGCCCTGCACATCAACATGAATCAACTTAGATTTGTAATCTACATTAAAATAATGGCCCAATTTTTAAAGAGCACTCCTTATCACGTGACATTCGATGTACGTTCCGCGTGCGAACAAAAAGAATGAAAAAAAGCTCACAAATTTGTTTTCACCTTGTACAGTAACTCAACATTACCATTAACAAATAGAACCCAGACACAAGCTTTTCTTTGCAAAAAACTTTATTCATTGAAAGTCTTTTCTACAATTTCCTCCGACTTGAGCATCTACTTTACATCACTATAAACAAGAGGAAATCACTTCATTACAAACAATGTGAAAATGTAAATATCTTTTAATTCGCTCTATTACCACTGATTATCCAGTGTTTGTCATTCGGCACAGTTGCACGACGCTTTCGAGGTAAATATATTCAAGCCAAGCTCTCTTTTTTTGGAACACTAATTGATTTTTGAATATCAACAAATCTATCGATGCATAATTACTGAGGTTACTTGTATACACATATTTTCTTTTGAATTAGCTTCCAGCAGGATAATAATGCGTATAGATTAGAATTGAAATGAATTTCTTTTCTTTTGCTAAAGATATCAAGAGATTGTGGGAGACTTCTAAGATATCTTCATGAAGATAAAATGATTTTTAAATCCTGCCATCAGATAAGGACATATAATTTCGTAAAATTTAGAATATTAATTCCAACAAAAAAATTCCAACAATAAATAAACGGACAAACAAATGACAAATGTTACGTCATCGTGGCTACAATGGCTATTGACACTTTTTTTGTTTGAAGTATGATTAGTGGAAATAATACTTGACTCTTACACATTTCTGTGGAAAATATCTAATCTTCCTCACTATGAATTTGAGGTAACAATTTGAGTAAAAGTGCGTTATTTCCAAGTGTTTCAGACATGCAACATATCTAACTGTTTGGAGAGGGGTGGGGAAACGACAATCAAGGTGCCCTGAGCCGAGGTCTTCCACCTCGCTACACTATACCCAATTACTGTTCATGATGCATAATATTATGACTATATATATATATATATGGAAAGCTGGCTTACGTATAAATTAAAGCTAGGCCATCCACGAATGTCGTTTGTATGCGATATAAATGAAGATATATTCCCCACTCGGATGTTATGGGATCGCTTCGCCTAAAGACATTTTCTTCCTCAATATGTTTCAAAGAAAGCAAATTTGTAAAGACCGAAGCAGAGCCATGCAAACAGAACCTGGCAGAATTAGGCCACATTAAAAACAATGTGGATGATTTCTCTTAAAACCTTCGCAAAGTTGGTATTTTTTAATTTTGTGTGGCAAGATAGGAAACAGTCATGCACGACAAGAGCACTTGCATTTTCACTTTAAATTATTCATTATTGGCATTTCACATCTTCAATGTAAATATGAACATGTGAGTTAAACAATGATTTAGATTAGTGGTCGTAACTTTGATTACTTCTGTTTGTGAAATCCACATTTCTCTACACATAATGCATGTTCAACGCACATGAAATGTAAACCATTAAAATAAATAGAAAACGTTTTATCATAATAAAAAACAGCTTGAATGGACTTAAACTGTGGTTTGTACCAATTTTTGTTAACCATATTATTTCACCAATCTGTTTTAGTCCATTTTCATAGCGAGGAACATAATTGCAATGTTTTTTATATGATACCTTTCTGCAATTTAACAATCTGGGAGAAATTTAGAAACAATGATTTCCCATTAATGAAATGATCTGAATTTCTACTGCTTCACACAAATTTATTTACTATTTAGTATTCCATTCATTGATATCATTTAATATGTTGTTAATGATTTACCACTATTGTGCACTGTCAACGTTTTATTACGGTTTGTGAAACAAAAAGAAAAAGGTACAACAGTGAAAATATATCCGAACCTACAGATATAAGAAAAAGCTTTTTTTTTTTTTTTTTTACTGAAGTCGACACTACAGGGAAAAGCACCAAAGGACCCTTCTAAATTGGAACTATCAAACTGAAAAGGATTGGCTTAACGAAGACATCTTTTCCAGAATGCTCATCAATTTTGATTCAGACCGGCCTATTTTGCTAGCACTTTGGAATCTGCTGCGCAAACTGTTTTCGTGTAGGAGAGGGATACCGCTGTCGCCTGGTACTCGTCGTCCGAATCGTGGAGGATGACCGAGGGGTCTCGTAGGCCTTCGACCTATGCAAAAAGAAACAAGAATGGAACGATTTTATTTTGATCAACGTTGACTTGCTTCAATGTGGCCATAAAACATAACAAGCCTAAGAGAGTAACGATTGAAAGAATGTAAAGGAAATGGAAATGTGAATGCATGGTCGCCCCTGGTCGCTGACCACCCGAACAGAAACAGGCAGAATTGGTTTATATTTTACCGGTAGCAAGTTAAAGTATTTTTTCAATGGGATGCATTTTTACAAAAGACGGTATATATGTTAATTTAAATGCTTTCGTCCATGGCCTGACACCATTATCTTCATAAACCTTCGTCTTATTATTTCGACAGGTGTTACTATTGTTGACGATAGAAAACCAGCGTGCTTCCACCTTTTTTATATTTCTTTTGTATTTATTTTTCGTTTAACTGCGGGCTGCAAGCACATCAAGCTTCATGTTTACGCTGTAGCCCTCCAATTTCATGCTTATCTTATTCATATATTTTCATTAAGCGGGCAGATTCATTTCTTACTCTGTCTATTCAATGTATCGGATATAAAGTTTCTAATGTAATATGAATATGTATTATTAAAAAATATATATATATACAAATCAATAAACAAATTATCCTCGTTTTAATTATTATTCAAATTTGTTTAATAGATTATTTATATTATTCTGTCGCTCCAATTTGGGTTATTCTGAGAAGGCTAGGAACAGTGTGTCGTATATGTGTGTGGAAGAGTGGTCGGGTGGTGTGTGCGTGTGTGTGCGTGTGTGTGTGTGTCATGTGTCGCGTGGTTGGGGAAGTAGTGTGTGGATGAGGGTGTTGAGAGTATGTTAGACGGGGAGGGTATGGGAGAATAGACAAACAATTTCTCTCAAGTTTACTTTCATATTCTTGATTATACATGTATATATGAACATGTCTTCTATACAGTTTATGAAAATGTAATTTTGTTTTCTTTTTATTATTGCAAGTTATGTTTAGCCCAAAATATCAATGTACAATATATTCAGTTTTGTAAAGAATGATTTGGACAATATGAATTTGATTTGGGAGATAATAATTTAAAAATATCTTTAAATTGAAAAAATCACTCCATAATGATGCAAAAGAGTATTTCTTTAATATTTGTGATTTAAGCCCTGTAAACCCGAAAGGGAAATTCTTAAATGCAAACAACTCTAAAAGAAAGCAATAAATTCGGATACGCAGATTTTTAAAAATTGGAACAAAATTTGACCAAAGTAGCGTCTACGTCTCAATCCACTGACAACATTGCCAATTTAAGATTAGCATAGCTGTAGTGATCTCATATTTCAAACATTTATAACTTTCTTAATATTAGTCCGATTTTTTTCAAACTTTCGCCCTTCTGTTCCTCTAATGTGTCTGCTTCCATTTAAATGAACTCATTTCAAGGGTTGGTTTTCCTTGAATCAAATTCTCAAAGGGTTCTTTCAGGGTAGCAGAAAACACTGTTGGGAATTCAATTTTTTCTTTATAGCAGTCTGAAAAAAAGAAAATGATACATCATCTGTTGATCTTATACGGCTTATGTTGGAAACCTAAGCCTATATAGTAGATTAGTAGATGTGTGCCACACTTCCCACGTCTGAAGTTAATACCTACAAACAGGTATTTTCAGTTATAGCTAAATGATGCTAGATATTGAAGGAATTGTGCATTTTTCATAAAAGCACGAAATTTGTCATTAATTTGAGTTTTTGATGCTGAATAATTCTGAATGTCATAGGGCCGCCTAAAAAAATTGGGCCCTCGAGCCCCTTTAGCCTATCTTTTAATTGGCCCCGCAGGGTACTTCTTCCTTCAAAACGGATTGTATCAAATCTAGTTTGTATGTACAGGGTGTATTAAGTATTATGTAATTACGACCATCATGTTTAGTTTCATCTGCGAATTCGATCCGACATCCCCCTTCTCTATTAAAATCAAAATGGATGTGCCTTGCGTAGAGGTGTCGTAGTCGAGTGGTTTAATCACTTAACTGGGAATGGGAAGATCGTGGGTTCAAACATGGGTACAGCACTTACGTCATTAAGCAACGCATTCTTCGTACATTGCTCCTCCCCACCCATGTATTAAATGAGTACCCGGTAGGTTGCGAGGGTCAAAATAACTTGATTAGCATGTGCGCGCATTAAAAAAAGAAGGCAGTTGTGCTGTTGTTAATTTTGTTAATTTTGTAATTAGTATTAGTAGTAGTAGTAGGAGAAGTAGTATTACAGTAGTAGTAGTAGTAATAATAGTATTACTGATTTCTTACTCGTGGTGGTGCTAGATTTACTCCTCTTTAAGGCGGCGACTTTGCAGAGGGTATTGGCGTAAAACGGTAGGTAACTTCGCCAGCAAAGATGGTGGTTGCCTTGGCAATGCGTAGGGGGAAGTATACTCATTATGATCATCATACTCAGGCTCAGTGTCAGCACGGTGCGTTGTGGAGAATTCATCTGGAAATCGAACAAAGGATTATGGTTAGAATCTGACAGGGAAAAAATACTACTTTTGGGCTGCTGGAGGTTAGAGGTTAAATGGATGCTAAGTTGGAGGTTCAAGGGTAAAGTAGAGATTAACGCTGAGGTAAATGTGGAGGTTAAAGTGGAAGTTAAAGTGGAGGTTAAAGTGGAAGTTAAAGGGGAAGTTAAAGTGGAGGTTAAAGTGGAGGTTAAAGTAGAAGTTAAAGGGGAAGTTAAAGTGGAGGTTAAGGTGGAGGTTAAACTAGATGTAAAAGTGGATGTTATAGTGGAGGCTAAATAGAATAATTTGAAGGTAAAGGGGGCGTTGGTAAAAGTAGAAATTAAAGCTGAGGTTGAAGTGGAGGCTAAAGTAGCCACACGAAGAATCAAAAGTGTTTTGAATTGATGCAAAACTCATATCATTGCGAAGGGGAAGCCTTGCCGATCAAATACAACAACTATTCTCTTCAAAATATGTTTGGGGCTCGCAGTAATCAACTCTCAAAAATGTTAGTTTTGGGATCCAGATTTTCTGCCTTCAGCGGTCCTTTGTAGAGCGTCAATATTTGTGACGTCACATACGGGACACGACTGGCTAGCTGCATACTGCTACACGGCACTGAGCTGTTCGTCGAGTGTGTGACGTCGCAATTCAGAGCTCGCTACGCTTGTGTGTTTGACTTACGTTCAGGGGCGTTCGGGGGTTTAAGGAGGGTCTTGAAAAATTGCATTTTACGCCTTTCCATGATATCTATATGATTTCTCAGCAAATTGTTAGTGTTTTTCAAGAGAAAATCTTTCCATCCATATGTAATTTGTTCTAATTATGAGTTGTTGGTGAATTTTCTTTGTGTAGCTCCTTTAAAGAAGAGGTTAAAGTGAAGGTTAAAGTTGAGATGAAAGTAGAGGTTAAAACGGATGTTAAAGTGGAGGTTGAGGTGGAGGTTAAAGCAGAGGAAACAGGGAGGTTAGAGTAGAGGTTAAATAGGATGTTAAAGAGGAGGCTAAAGTGGAGGTTGAAGTGGAGGTTAAAGTGGAAGTTGAAGTGGAAGTTAAAGTGGAAGTTAAAGTGGAGGTTAAAGTGTAGGTTAAAGTGGAAGTTAAAATGGAGGTTAAGGTTGAGGTTAAACTAGATGTTACAGTGAGGGCTAAACAGAATAATTTGGAGGTAAAGGGGGCGTTGGTAAAAGTAGAAATTAAAGCCGTGGTTGAAGTGGAGGTTAAAGAAGATGTTAAAGTGAAGGGTTAAGAAGAGGTTAAAGCGAAGGTTTAAAGTAGAGGAGAATTTGAAGGTTCATTTGGAGGTTCAAACTGAAGGCTTAAGGGGGGGGGGTTAATAATAATATACAATGCTTATAAAAGCACATGTCACGAATACCCTCCCTTTGAGCTGAAATGGGAATAGAAAGAAAGAGAATATTGAGAAGAGTGAGATACACTCAGCATACTTCATTAAGGCATCACTCAACATTGGTAATTTTTTTCCTATAAGAAACGTGTTAAAGCCCCAATGCACTACTTATAGCTACTTGCGGCCTCTATATAGCAAGCAATGCCTAATCGGTGCCAGTTGGTCCCAGTGACCTTGCAGGGAGGTCTAATCCCCCTGGCCAAACTAGTGCAGACGGGCTTTAAGACGTGTTTAAAAACAAAATCAATTTTTGGTATATTCTAAAAATTTCATTCAAAGGTCTGCTGTCACAAATTGAAAGGAGGGTGACACATCAACTTTTTATTTATATTAAGCATAGAATTTCGGAAAGACATGAGGGTGTTTTTTTGGTACGTATTGCGTTCGCAGTACAGTCAAATACGTATTATAATAAACATAATAATATCATTTGTTCCTTATGCCTGGGCCACTTGTAAGACGATGTAGTAACAAAATAGACGGTGTTTGTATCCTTTTACTCCGGCTGAACTCGTTTTATGGGGACTAGGTGAAGGACCACCTCTCGTCTTGTTGACCTCTTATTCTGCTTGATAATCTGCTCTAAAACTGGTGCTTAGTAGATTTGTTTGTATCTTCCCGGAGATTGATGCTCCCACCTATAGGTTGAAAGGTGCATTCTCCCATGATATGAGAAACAAATCCACACTATTTCCATCCAGTCAACAGACAGCTTCTCTTACCGTGAAAATGGTTCAGAGAAGGAATTAGGTTGCTAGGGGAATAAAGTCTTAGTTGATCCCGCGAGATGTTAGATATTCGTCTATTCTCAGGTATTTGATCATTGGGGATTCCAAAAAGTAAAAGAATTATAGGTGATTTGACGAGGATATAGGAAAAGAGGGGGGGGGGGGTGAATCAACAAAATCATTTAATTATTATTCAAATACAATCCAATCACGCGAAAGACTAAATGGATTAAATATTGAGAATAGCAAATATAATATCTAAACAAAGAAAGAAAAAAAATCCTCGAAACTTCAGATTTTAATAGAAAATACATATAAAGTTTGAAATACGTTTCACCCTGAATTGATAACCCTTGCATGGAGGTGGAACCATTGCAAATCGGATTTCGCACTTCAGTTATAAACTGAATTTCATATGTAATTAAGACACGAGTAGTTATCATTTTTGACTGATGGTACAATTTCAACATTGAATTTAACCAGAATTACAAACTGAATATCATATGTAATAAAGACACGAGTAGTTATCATTTTTGATTGATGGTACAATTTCAACATTGAATTTAACGAGAATTCTTATGCACTAACCCAAAGGTTTCTTCATTTTCTCAGGGGTATGTTGTTTCCAATCTTTTTTTTTAAATCTTTCACTCTACATTTTTTCCGAAAACTGAATAGGTTTAACAAAGATGTAACAATCTTGGGCCAAAAAGGAAGTGATTATTAAGTTGGTATAAATATATATATATAATTAATGGTATTAACTATTATGGCTTTGCTTCCGTAGTAGAGTTTTCTATAAATTTAAATCCTTGAGCGGTACAAGAACTGCACTGAATAAAAGTGCTCAGATTAAAGAAAGTGGACGTTTGCATCCCTGATAGTATTATTTTACAAAATAATGTCATAAGAACTAGTGTCTTTTCGTTTAATCAAAGCCGTAGTCATTCTTGGTCGTGCTTGACAACTCTATAGTCATAGGGTGGCAGGGAGGTTACAACCCTCTCCACCTTGGGGTGTTTTTATCAGTAGGCTCGCAATTTTGTAAGTGGAAAATGTGGGATCTACAGACATAGCGAAAAAAGATTTAGGGGATGCTATCATGCTAGTGTGCGACATTTTGAAGTCGCTAGTATGTTTAAATTACGGGGTTTGATTGCAACATGAGCTTTAATTTCTGTCGGTAAATTTCGTTTGGCTGCCCCTCTCATATTGAAAAGCTGGTTATGCCATTGCCTGTCACAGAATGAAAACCAGATGAAAGCTAAACCAAAACCTAAATCGAGGATCAAGTGGGTGACTCTCTTCATTTTCATGCTGATATTTGAAGCCACTATAAAACATTACGACCTTATTTAGAGGGAACTTTCGAAGGTGTTCAATTCAGTAAACCTATCACGTATGGCCTCGGTTACAAGCCGTGCGGCTTGAGAGTTCTCATTTAGTAGGCAAAGGCGTGGGATGAATGGTTGTAGGGAGTTTACACCACAAGAAACGAGTTGGCGAACAAACTCCACGTGTTCTCAAGCTACCCTTGTCATCCTTCGACTGATCATAAAATTGCATTTTCATCGATCGAGTATGAACTGGCTCCATAATTATGCAGTATTGGGTGCCTTTAATTTAGGTGTTCGTCATTTTCATCTTAAATATCTAGTGAGGAAAAAAATTGTCATAATTTCATATATTATGATAGCACGATAGAAAACATGTCATAATATAACTTGCAATCATAGGTTATAAGTTTTAATAAAGTAATTACACATAATATGCCTGTCAATTCAAAAAGCACGGACAGTTGTAAAATTTGAGCAAATGTTCAGTTAAGAGACGATTTAAAACTCAAACACAAGTTAATAACAAAACTAATCCGTACATCCCGTAGATTGCATTTTTTTTTAATAGAATAAAAAGGCCAGTTCAAACACTACCACAACTTGGAAAACTATCAAAGAGGTTATGGGAACAAAACGGATCCCCCACCCACGGTGGATAATATCATTTTAAATGGCACTAAAATACATGATCCTAGTCTTCATGCAAATTTCTTTAATTCATTTCATACGAATATCGGCCCTGAACTCGCCAGCAAAATTAATAGAACTCACGCTCACTTTAAAGATTATCTTTTCAATCAAAACCAAGAGTCTCTCTTTTTGAATCCGATTAATCCTAGCGAAATTATTAACAACTCAAAATAACACCGATATATATTAAAATCGATGATATGCTACTAGAGAAGAAAACTAAGTCAAAGTTTTTGGGAGTTCTTATAGATGAAACCTCGACTTGGAATGATCATTTACACTACGTTACAATGTGCATTTCCAAAAGTATTGGAATAATCTCCAAGCCAAAGTTTCTTATACCCCATGCAACCTTATTCCTACTATATAATTCGCTAGTTCTCCCGTATATAACATATTATAATAGTGTATGGGCAAATTGTGGTTCGGCAAAAATTAATTCTATTTTTAAACTGCAAAAGAAAGCCATACGTATTTGTACAGGTTCGCATTTCTTAGCTCACATTGATCCTTTATTCTATAAACTTAAAACACTAAATAATATTCGATCTGAACACTACTCAAGTAGCGGTTATTCTGTTTTACATTAATAATCTGCTTCCACTATCCTTTCATAATATGTTTAGGTTTAATAGTTCTGTTCATTCATACCCTACTCGCATATCTGGAAACTTCCATCTTATTATCAATAACACACAAATCTGTGAGACATTTTGGCCCGGACATTTTGAAAATTTTCCCAACAACATAAAGTCTTGTTCAACCATCTACTCCTTTAAAGCTACACTTAACGACAAATAATACAATCATTATGTTCCCCACTCTTGATCCATTTAAATTTCTTGGGATTTATGTAGGGATGAATATAAAAGAAGTAGAAACACTAAATTGGGAAGGAAAAATTGACAAGATTAAAAGAATTTTAGATTTGTGGAAAATGCGTCATCTGACGTACTACGGGAAAATCACAGTTATAAAGATGCTAGCTGCATCACAAATAGTATATGTGGCTACTGCTGTTCCAGCACCCAAAGATGCCATTAAAAGAATCAATAAGTTATTATACTCCTTTTTGTGGCGCTCAAAAACAGAAAAAATAAGAAGAAATATTTGTATTAATGATGTTACAAGTGGGGGGTTGGGAATGATTGATCTGGAAGCTAGAGTTAGTGCATTGCGTCTTTCATGGATAATGAAATATTTGAACTGTCAAAATACCTCATGGAAAACATTGTTTTCCTATTGGATTGACAAGGTTGGGGGAATACCCTTATGTTTAGAATTTAACTGTCACAAGAAAGACATGGAAAAATTATGTAAAACAGCAAATTTGCCATATTTTTACTTTGATTTGCTTTGTACATGGTCTGAACTAAAATATGTAAATATTGAGGGGACGAATAACATAATGAGAACGATACTATGGAATAATAGTAATATTAAAATAAGGAACCGAATGCTTCATTTTAAGGTGTGGGAGAGAGGAGGAATAAAAAGAGTACACCATGTTCTTAATGACGGTCGATGGAAAAACTCTGACGAAACTGCCCAAAGATATGGGTTACCCAAAATGTTATTTGCTTTTAAGTTTGCTATGTTGAAAAAGGCTTTCCCCTTGGTATGGTTGCGTAAATCACAAGATGTAGAACGTGATGAAATAATAGATTTACAGACCATTGAGATTTCAACAGGGGATATGATAGATTTGTCAAAACTTAATACGAAAATAATATATTCACTGATTGTGCAAAAAAATAAGAAAAAACCATATATTTTAAACGCATGGCAACAACGACTACACTTACATGCGGATTTTAATTGGTCATCTGTTCTACAGTTTCAATTTCATGTTGTACGGAATAATAAAATCAGAGAATTTAACTTTAAACTTTTGCATATGATTTTACCATCACGATACAATTTATGCAAATGGAAGATCTTAGATTATAATACATGTGAGATATGTAATACGCTAGAAACCACTAAGCATATGATGTTGGAGTGTGAAAACGTAAGATTGTTTTGGAGAATTGTTTCAGGTGTAATCTTCAATTTATGTGGTCTAAATATTCAGATGACTGAACAGATTTTAATACTTGGTTATGAAGTTGAAAACTCAATTTGTCATTTAGTAAATTTAATAATAAATTTTGCTGAGTATGTAATATATAGAAACCACATAAAGAATTTACAATCATTTAATAGAACACATGCGAGAACTCTATATCGTAGTCTTAAATATGAGTTGACATTTTATTTGAACTGTAAAAGTATTAAAAGAGAAAATAACAATATGGTACAGAAATTAATTGAGATGCTGTAGACAACGAAAACAGATGTACTCATGAACAAACTAATGGGACGTTGCAATATTTTATTTGTTTATGATTGTATATGAGTTGAATTTGTTTATTTGAAGGAAAAGAAACAAAAAGGAATGTTAATTTGAATAATAAAGTTCCTCTGATTGAGGTTAAAGAGAAAAAAGAAAAAAAATGTTCCCCACTCTTTAAACTAGTATAATAAAACCTTGACTTATTTTATTCTTTATCATAATGCAACTGCTTTATACTGCACTTGCACTGTCTTGCACTGCACCCACTTGATCACTCAGTTTTTCCAAGAGAGTTATGTCGCCAATTCTTTTTTTTATGAGCTCACCATCCATTTCCAGCCTAACCGCTCACGATGGTGGTCTCCTGCGTTCTAAATTACCTCTCTAATTTATTGGAAAATATTTCATAAATATTTCTTATCGTATTTGTAGTATGCTTCGTACATGTTTAATTGTACATGATATTCTATTTAATTACATTTTATTCATTGTATTTGTTATTGTTCGAATTGTATATTTTTGAACGAAGAAATAAAAATCAATCAAACAAACAGACAATAGTAGTTGTTTGACGTAAATTCTTCCACGTTACCTCGTGTGAAAATAAGCTCTTCTAATTGCATTTGTGTGTGGGGGTGATCAAGATTGACGCATCGCGAACCACGCCTCGCTTTTCTCACTAAACGAAACTCATTTGCAAAAGGAATAAAATGCCACGAACAGTTTTTTTCTATTTCTATAAACTTTAAGTCATTTATAATGCATTCGATTTATAAAAAAAAAGGTATTAGCCCCTCTCTTTTTAATATAATGCATTTGATTTTTTTTAAAGGTATTATTTAGCCCTTCTCTTTTTTTCCCTTTTTTTCTTTCGGTCTTTCTTTTCTTTCCTTTTTTGTATCTTGTTTTGTTTTGTATTGTTGTGTGGTTGTTATCGTTGTTGTTTGTGTTTTAAAAGTTCTCGCATGGCAAAAAAAAAGCAGAATAAAATTGGTCTGTGCCCATCTTGATTGTTTCCTTAAAGAGCTATGGATAATTGAATATTGAATTGAAAAATCCATCAAGACTTAGTGCCAAAGAGATTTATTTTCTAATAACTTCAATACTAAGTAATTTGTTAAGGTCTTTATTTAACCAGCGTGTTTGATTTGACTGGTCATCTGCATGGATTACACACCTTTAACGGATAAATTGAAAACTGGAATATAATTACCTTTAAGGAGGGTAATCTAACCTTCGGCTCATCATCTATCTTTGAATATTCTCCGGCAGAAAATGCAATAGATTCACTTGGGAAATATCATCTCCCTGAACGTTTGAGAAAGTAGGCCGCAAACCTGGACACTTCGGAATTCTTTATTAGGCCTTTGAAGACATAATACTACTAATAATAATAAGATATGTCTATTTCGATTTGTACAAACTGTGTACATATTATAAGGGCTAGTACGAGGAAATAGCGTTAAGTATCCGGTATTAGTTTAGCGCATCATAAAATCAGTAGTAGTAGTAGTAGTAGTAGTAGTAACAGTAGTAGCAGTAGTAGCAGTAGAGTCGTAGTTATATATCCCACAAGGATAAAATGCCACAAAGTCTTTTTTTCTCGGATTTTGTGTATTTCTGTCTCTCTCTCTCTCTCTCTCTCCCTTTCTCCCTCTCTCTCTCTCTCTCTCTCTGAATGAAACGTTTGGGGAAGACGAAAATATCATGTCTAGAAGTACTTACAGACCGCTGTCCAAGTTACTACACTCAAAAAACTCTCAAGACGTAGTCAAACCCACGTTCGTATCACCTTGAAATAAAACAACTTCTTACACCCAATGGAATAATTAGCGACAACCTATGCAAATGGCTATATGTTTCAATGAGGTAAAAACCGTTATCATTGTGATTTGATATATCTGAAGTTCTTTCTTTGTTTAGGGTATCTTCTCAAAGCATGAAAGAAATGCGAAATTTATTTCACGTCCTTGAGAACTATTTCGTTCATTATGTCGTGTCTGATTTATATTTTGAAGATATCGTTTTCTCTTTTACCTCTTGTAATTACTCAGTCCATTCGACTACTGGTATGAAGTCAGAATAAAAGTCTTATGAAATCCATCTTAGCACTTTCCTTTCTTTAAGTGTCTCCTTTTTCACCTTTATAATCACTTCTATTATTTTGATCTACTACCACGATTGCCTGGTCGGAGGACGAATTTAAGTAGGCCTACACGACGTTGTATCAGACAGATGATCTAGATTTCTGCCGCGACTGCATAATTCCTTTTTTTGCATGTCCCTATAGCCCCCCCCCCCCCCCCAAGAAAAAAGGACATACACCCTCACACCTAAAAATGAGGGGGTGGGGCAGAAAAATATTTGTTTTATAAGTGTTTGTATTTCGAAACGAGGCGATATCATTCTCTCTAATTCACATAGGGGAGCATCTTGTGACAACAATTAAATCGTTGCGATTTGCAAGAGCTTATAATTATGTTCTCTTTTAGTATTTAACCTGGACCGTTGGGTGTGTTCTTAGAAATTATATTTGCTATCGTAATTTTGTTTCTACGGCACAATGGTAACTCAGATCTATTGTTGACAAATAAAAGAACACTCAAGTGAATCATGATAAAAAAATTAAAAAAACAAGAAGTTATTAAAGAAATATAAATATAAATGCATGTAGTTTGTATCTATTCTTAATTTATACATTCATACATCACTATCCTCAATCGTTAAGGGTGTTGCTTTCACCTTTTACATGTGCCTCGCTTCAATTCATTTATCAAGAAAACAATTTTATCAAGAGTTATTCGGGGGAAGGGCTTGAACCCAAGCCCTCGTCTAGAAACGTTATTGATGTTCTATATATTCGAATTAAGCGAAGCGAGCTGGTGAAAATATTGACATACTATTACACTGAAAATGTGAATTGGTCACTAAAATGTGTACTTTACGAGATTTAGATATAACTAACACATCACCTTCCTGCCCATAGCAAGCGGTGACGGTTGCCCGAAGACTGGTAGCTTTAACGCACACAGATCAAACAATCCATAATCATATAAGGAAAAAAAAGATAATTTAAGAAATAGTACCTTCCGATTTGAAACCTACACGAGAAACGTAAAAACTCGATTTAATCAAAATTGAATTTGATAATTTATCCGTCCGAAAAATAAACATTGTTATTCCATTTCTACAGACAGTGTATCAACATCAACGATAATATCTCTCATCATTGGTTGAAATCATGTCCTATTCTTAACTTGTATATATATATAAATATATATACAGATACTCTATATCTTAAAACTTTGTCAATGTAAATTTACTACCAATGAAGCTGAATTGTGATCACCTGACTATTTTATTTCTCATACCTGTGTAAATAATAATGTGCAATTGGTTTTGTTAATTTATGTTGATTGCTTCTCCTACATTTCTCCCTCTTATTCTATTTCAAGCCGTATCTCCTCTAGCCTTTTCATTTCCTTGTTGATTTTTTTTGTGCAATGTTATTCCCATTTTCTTTATTACCGTGCATGTTACTGTATTTATTCTAACCAATTTTAAATGTATTGTATTTTAATGTATCTTTTCCTCTATGTTAAAATTCAATTTTGTTTCAGCTGCTGTACTATATTCAGCCTCTTTATACCGTGAATATTACTCCACAGTTGAATCATTCCATGATAATGTAATTTATTAGAGTAACCATAATGGGAACTATATGTTAAGCAAATAACTGACAAATTTCTATTCTGCTCTCGAACATTTTAGAATGCAATGCTATAAATTATGTCAAATCATGCGATCGATTTTAAAAGTAATAATGTAATTAAATAATATTAATCTAGTAAAAGAGTTTCAGAATACCCTCTGAAACATGGCATAGTATATTGCTATGTAGTCGGATTTTAATAGATTCTATTTAATTCATGCCCCAAAAATTGGTAGACGGATATCAATATCTTCGGGAATGAAACTCAATCAAAACAAATGATCCAATATTAATATCTTGAAGGTTATTCATTCAATCACATGGTATTTAACAGGGGTTATGAGGCCTAGTTATAGTGCTCATAAAAGCTACATAAGGATTAATAATCTGAAATAACCCTTAGAAGAAATACACAAAATAAGTTTACAAATCTTTAAATGTCATAACCTTTAGAATGACACTTAGAGATCAATGTGAACTAAGGTTTACCACTTTACTGATCAAATGGCCTCCTTCTTACTAAGCTCATTTGCATGAAGGCGGACGCATTTCCTATTCTTGGGAGTACATACACCTAGATTGGTTTCACCCTTCTTTCTTATAAATTAAATATCATGATTGGGAGAAGCATACGCACATCATAAGCGTTCTCGCAAAATTGTAATTTGTGTCCCCCGCTGTAGTCATCATTTATCATGCATCATGCCAATTGAAAAGCAGAGGACCACTGACGGAGTCTTGCGGTACACCATGGCTCTGTTGCTTAGAGCTGTGGTTTTTCACTCTCTTTAGGGGTGATCATCACGGGGGACAAGGAGACGCCCCGGATTGATTTTCAGACGGAATCTCATTAACAAAAATTCATCTTGTAAACACTGTCTAGTCAAAATATGATCAATCGGTTTGATATGTCTCTTCTAGATATGACTCGCAAACTGGTTGTTAGTATCATGGTTTTAATACTGCATTCTGTGTTTGTTTTTTGGTCATTATCATGGTCAATGTTAGGCTAATGCTACGGTCACAAAGGTTCGTACGAACGATTATTTCGTACGAATCTCCCTGTTTTTCCATTGTCTTCCCGAATTTCCATTGTCTGAAAATCGTTCGTACGGCGTTCGTAGCAGTTCGTAATGGCATTTGTGACCGAGGCATTAGCTGTATACTGAACTGGGATCCGAGGCACAATTAGCCTGAATAGACGTACACCTTTCAGTAGTCAGTACGCATTCATTTAACGAGTTGGAACGATGTTACATTATCTTTCGAGAGAGTATGAATTCATATACATTTTACCCCGTGTCCATGCAGGCAAATTTCTGCGACATTATGTAGTTCGTCTTCCCAGTCACATTATCAGGAATGTTTACCTGACATAGTGGGTACTTGAAAAGATAGAGGGGAAATGTCTTTTTAACACCCAATAATGCTCTTCTACCATGTTAACATGTTCATTTTCCATCTAGTAAGGATGATAAGAAATATGACACTTCGCCAACCGCATTGTCGAGAATTACCATACAGATATATCTGATACGATGTACATATTCGTTATATATAGAAGGGTTTTGGGTTTCAAAACCGCGGCATAATACAGATTACCTCAAATGGTTGTTTGCCGGACTAAATTGCGTTTCATCTGCGCTTTAATTTGGCCTTCTCTGGATTACTTTACCCGGCAAAGTGTTCATTCTTCTTTTCCATTATGATTATTCGGTTCACTGACAGTGATTTCCTATTGACAGAATGGCAGTGAATAAACATTTTATATATTTAGCGGTTTAATAATGACAGCAATAATAATAATTATGATAATAATCATAACAATATTTTGAGTGGTCTGATTCTTTTAAAGGTTTTTAATGCTATTTTGTATTGTGAAATATCATGTATAACTTTTACTTTGAATAGTTTATTAACTTCTGGATCAGCCTCTCATACGGGCCTCTTTTCTTCAATGTGGCTGCTACATACTTCAGTAAACATGACTGTATCCATATATATATATAGTTTTTGTGTTATTTCCATGTTTGTATCTTGACACTTCAAAATTCTTCTGTTTCTTTATGTTCACGTGAAATAGAATAAATGAATGAAATGAATGAAAAGCTGACAAGAATTAGCCTAGATGGCTAATATTTAGCGATCCAAAATAGCTACCAGAAACTGGAATTAGCCTTAAATCAAGAAATATCCATGCCTCCGAAGTCTCTTTTGTGTGTTTTGGGCTTTTCGGGCCGACAAATCCATCAAAAAGCCAATATAAAACATATACAGTCAGTGCGTCCCAGAAAAAACGATACCCGGCGAGAATTTTAGATGTTATATCATAACTTTATGACAATTACGATCAATAAATGGCACATATTTGTAAAGCTTAAATCCTCCTCTTTTATGTGATGCAACTCATAAGATGCATATTTCACGCATGAGTGATTAAAAACAATTTTAAGAGAGGGTACCAACAAGTTTTAAAAGCAATTATAGGTTCCATATTTTCTAAATGTTTGAGAGCTCGTTGAAAAAAAGGAAATAGTGGAATAACGTTTTGCATTTTACAAGTGAATATAAAATATTTTGCAAAAATAATAACTGTATTGACGTGTAACAGGTCAAAATTGAACTGTTTATGGTCAACGGTCCTCTAGGCAAGATTGTCAGAGGTTTATGGTTTATGGTTTAACTTTAAATTGCCTTGTACATGAAATAAAAAGAACCGCAACACAAAGAATGGTGATGTGTCTTCTCTACCAGTTTCCGCGTGTTTTTGCGTGTTACTGACGAAATAAAAATTATTGATTATAAGAGTATAAACAAAATATTCTTCATCTGTGAACAAAACATTTCGTATGTTCTTTTCTTTTAACCATGCAAGTATAACCTTCCAGAAAGATCGTACTTTTTCACAATTTACAAATAAATGAGACAACGTCTGTTCAGGATTTTCACAGAAAGTACACATTGAAGAAGTACTTATTACCTATCTTATAAAAAAAACCTTGTGTTGCAATTTGTCAATGAATAAGTTTAAATTGGAAATTTTCTCATTTTATTATCTATGGATGACCAAAAGCCTTCTTATCATTTCATTATTTTCCGATATTAAAGGTGAACCTTTACCGATCTGCAAATTTCTATTTTGCCTACCTCCATCCTACGGTAACTTTTTTAAGGGACGGGAATGCCCTTTAAACCGTAAACCGGAATGATCATGGCTTCTGGTATTTTTACTTCGAGATTAGTTTTTCATCGTTCAGGGTGGTGACTTACTGATTCCGATGTAAACTTCCCACGACAATGTTTTGATATTCATCCCGTTTGACAAATCGGAAATGACTACAGTGATCTCCTAAAGTCTATTTCATCAATTTCAAACTCAACCTACACTATATTCTATGTTAACGATGGTTTGACAATCATGGTGACAACTTTTGTTTCTGATCAGGAGAGATCAATGGGGCTCAAAATATTGTGAGAATAATTCCCCTGCAAAATGCGTATATACTGATCTAATATAACCTTTCATTTTAAATTGTGTATACTGGTGATTTTTTAGAAATAAAAATCTTACCAAACGATGGGCAGGCTTAGTCTACAAAATAGTTTTTCTCAGTTGTTTGATTGAGGGTATGTTATTCTATATGATAACTTACGATAATACATAATCTCTATAATATTTTATGTATTTCCCGTCGTGGATAAAAGAAGGAATTGTTCAAATCAAACATATAATAAATCAAGGTACATGGATAGATAACTCTCTATTCAATAACCATTTAAGAATCTGTTTTTTTTATTCAAAATGTCAAAATTAAAAAAAGCATTCCCAAAATATTGGTCACAAAATTTACGTTTAAACAAAGTTTAAAGTCTCAATGAAACAATGTACAATGAGACAACTTCAGATTTTATAAACGTTGAATGTACTTAAGCAAAAAGTTACTATAATTTGATGCTAGAAACGAAAAAGTTGGTTCCATTTCTGGCAAAATATTTTAGGCCTACCAGAAACATTTGTTTGGAAAGATTTCAGTTCAAATTTAATAAGATAAGAGACAATGATATCAAACAATATAATTTCAAATTAATTCATAGGATATTGCTCTCTAAAGACAATCTCTTTACATGGAAAATCGTACAGTCTAACGAATGTGAAATCTGTCGTGAAAAAAGAACTATTGAACATTTCATTGCTGGAAAATTATCTCAAGAATTATATATTTCATCTTTAAAATAGAAATAGAAATTGATATGAAAATGCTATTGATTGGATATAAAATAGAAAACAGAAAATTTACTTCACTTAATTTGTTTGATAAATTATGCTCAACTGGTAATAAACAAGGATTATGTAAAGCGGAACTTTGGGGAAGTACCAACCAATCCAAAGAGGTTAATAAATTATTTTATTTCATCATTGAAATGTTATTGAAATACAAAGAAAGTATAAGATACTTTGATAATGTAGAAGTGTTATAATGATCGTTTTTAGAAATTATGTTGATTTTGTATATAATTCATATGTTTCATTTTACTTGTTTTGTATATATGTATTTTGAAATGGAACAATAAAGTCCCTCAGAAGGGGTAAAGAGAAAGAAAAATATATATTATGTTAAGTCCAGATCATGCCGAAGGTAGAGTTACACAGGTGGGCAGCCTGGATTAAACTGTCAGGGCTTTACTAAATAATCTGACAAGTTTTCGTATTCTATATCTTCATGTCTGTTTTTAATCTCAACTTTAAACATTCAAAAGCTTTCTTATCATTTCATTATTTTCTGATATTAAAGTTGAACCTTTACCGATCTGCATAGTTATTATTTTGCCTGCCTCCATCCTATGGTTACTTGTTTCAGGGTTTGGCTTCTGGTCGTGTTACTTCAAGATTAGTTTGTCATCGTTTAGGATGTTGACTTTACTGATTCCGATAAAAAAAACTTCCCACGACAATGTTTTGATAATCCCGTTTGACAAATCGGAAATGACTACAGTGATCTCCTAAAGTCTATTATTTACACAAAATGTATTTTTATCAATTTCATACCCAACCTACCCTATATCTTATGTTAATCATGTTTTGAGTATTAACAATCATTGTAAAAACTTTTGTTTCTGATCAGGAGAGATCAATGGGGCTCAAAATGTTGTGAGATGAATTCCCCTGCAAAATGTGTATATACTGATCTAATATAATCTTTCATTTTTAAATTATGTATACCGGTGATTGTTTTTATTTAAAAATCTCACACGATGAGCAGGCTTAGTCTACATAATTGATTTCTCAGTTGTTTGACTGAGGGTCTGTTATTCTATATGATAACCGACAAGAATATAGAATCTCTTTATATATCATGTTAAGCCTCGATCGTGGTAGTGGTAGTAGTAGTATTAGTAGTAGTAGTAGTAGTAGTAGTAGTAGAAGTAATAGTAGTAGTAGTAGTAGTAGTAGTAGATAATGATAAATAAACTCTAAAATGTGTAGAAGAAAAATGATAGAGATAACCACGAATAACTAACAGCGACTTTAACAACAAAAATTGCAATGGGCATCTATCATTGTCCCGAATGTGTGATTTAGGGTAGTGCATTCACTAACTGATTTTGCATGTTATTTTAAAGGTATCGTTTAACAATGTTAAATCTTAGATGCACGGCCCTACATGTTTTCAGTGTCTGTGATATGGTGTAATATTGAATCCCTAAAAAAAAAATCGCGCTTCAAAATGATCAAGAAGTGCCTCAAAAAAGTAATAATCTTTGAGTGATCAGTTTTACCATACTCGTTTTCCCCAATAGACTATAGTGTTATGAAAACCGTTAGGAAAATGCAAATTTGGTTTCGATTTCCAATCATAAATATCTTGATAATCAGACAGGCGATCGGCTTGTAAAATCATGGGGTTCCTGACAGACCTAAAGGTTTATAATTATTATTGCAGCATGAGCTAAATCCAGGATTTTGTTTCAGAATCTGAGACAAAGATACTGGATCCCTTTATGGTGAGTTTCCATAAGATTGCTGCCCTAAACGAGGATTTTTTCAAGAAATCACACCCTAAACGGGTAATCCTAACAAATGTACTCCCAAACAAGTATTGGAAAATAATTATTGTAGCCCCTTGAGCATTTTGAAATGCGATAGGGATTACCTTTTATGTTGTTGACAATGTAAAATTATTCAAATTGCGCTTCTGATGTAAAATTCACAATGTAAACATTTATTTCAATACAGAAACAAAAACATCAACCTGCATACTTCCAAATGCATGGGTTTAGTGCACATGCAGCCATAATAAGTTCTTTCTTTGAAATTTGATGTAGAATTTTACATGTAGCTAAACAAAATATAAGAGACCAGTTATAGGTGTAAGTCTGGGTCGGTATCGTGGGCATCCATCTTGATCTACTGAAGATCTAAAGACCGCGGCAAGCGCAGGCGGCGGCCGATAGTGTCGCCAATGGACATTATTACCCCTTTTTTGTTTTCCCCAATCGGTTTGGCCCTGAGGGATAGAAAAATATCCCTAAACGCGTATACCGGCGCGTACAGCAGGATTTTGAACCATTTTGAAAAACTACGTTAAGCTGCGAAATGTAATTTTGGATTTCCAGCCAATCATCGTGTATTACCTTCAATTGTCGCTGACGTTTCCATGTCGTGCAAGGTGACGGCAAGTGACGTCACATCTCGAACCCTGACGACACATTGCGGCAAGTAACGAAATTGTAACGACCTGGGTGCGACGATGGATTGCGAATTTTGGCGGGAGGGTAACGAGTGATGGCTGGTGATGGCGGGTCGTTTGCGAGTACCTGCGGCATTACAACGGCGGTCTGCGATAGGTTACGATTTTGCAACGATGGTTCACGATTTTTAGTTTTTGTGTAAACTTTTAGTAAAAATGTAAAAGTTAGTAGGTTCTTCTCCAGCCCAACACAGCGTTTGTCTGAGTGGATGACCAGAACGTTGTAAAGAGTGGGAACGCCAAACTTTACTATTAATACGACCCGCACACCCACAGATTTTAGAGTCGGCCGCTGAGTCATGTCATCGTTGCCGTAACCCACCGTCAGCAGCCGTTCATTGTTGCCGGGCTCCGTCGATACAGCGTAACTCACCACCCAATCAGCGTCCGATTTTGATCGCTAGACTCCGTTCCCTGCCGCAACTATTCGTCCCTTGACGTCGTGTTGTCGCTGAAGGTCGTTCCCACCCATCAGCGAATCTTGGTTTTCCAAAAAAAAATTGCCGTCGCTTTGCCGCCAAAATGTTGTGATTTTCACGTCCGTCGCCTTTCGTGGGGCCTTTGCCGCCACTTTGAGCCAGCATTAAATGCGGCACCACGTGGACCGCGTCCAATCTAAAAAAGCACCCCTTTATACGTGTTTTCTTGGTCACGCATGCTTACAGTATTTATATTTGACTGAGACCCCCGGGGAAGATCGCTACCACGGTTGTCCGTTCTCACTCCACCGTTAGCACCGATCTTGTCTAGATTAGGAAGTGAGTGAGAATGTGGTCATTTTTCTTTTACGGAAACCTTGTTCGATAAATGAGGAAAATTAGACACAATCCATTTGGAGCTGGGAGGAATCGGAAGCGAATTCGCACCCGATACCAGTGTAAGTCTCAGTCCAATACCTTACTGCCCCCCCCCCCCTCCCCCTCCCCGACAACATCCTGTACAGGGAGTTCTGTCCAGTACATCCGACTCTTCAGGCAGCTTCGTATTAGTCGTCGGAGGGACTCATTATATACGGATTACATCCTACATTATATACGGGAAACCTGATATCCTTAACCAGTAAATTCAATGAACTATAATAGATAATATAATCCGTGAGTTTGAGGTTGATGTGTGTGCTCTAAGAGATACGTGGTTGAAAGGCGACGGTGTATACTACACCAAACCAGCCCTCGACAACATCCTCCTCCCTGAAGCTCTACAGGCTGTTTTGATTTACCTGCGTCCTAAACGTTTGCCAAGAGAAACATCGAGGTTCCTTGTCGCCGTAGTTTACAGTTCTCCCTTCCCAAAAGTGATCACATTGCAATATTTTGGACACCTCAAATGTCTCCTGAAAGCCGCCCTAACCACACAAGAACACGCATTATTAAATCATTCAGGGACTGATATCCTCCTAATCCTGGCCGGTCTTAAGTATATTATGTACTACTAAATGGAGTCAAACGCAGACCAACGAAATACGACGCGTTCTATTTGACTTTACATTCGGCAATGAATAAATTCTTTCCTAGTAATAGTCCTGTAGAAATTGTTCAGACCTGGAAAAGTTGATAAGTACAATGTTTTTTTGTTGATTCATGTTCTAGATGGGTATTGAAGTAAATTCAGCTTGGTTGCCAGCTCGGCAACCTTGAGCAACTTTTTTTATAGCCTAATTAGCATAATCATCTAATTATCATATGTGCAATATGTAATAATGTTGCTAATCTCAATCCAGGAAGCCTGAAAACATGGATATTACGACTTTTCAAAGGCTTTATATGACAAGGAATTCATGTATGACACCAATCTTTATTTCTAAGTAATGCAATTGTCTTAAATAGCATAATTAGCCTAATATGTACAATATATGGACTTCATTGTCATTGTTTATCTATAAAGCCCAAAAATGGTGCAATGCAACATTGTAAATCACTTTTAAAAGATTAATCATTATTCATGAGGAGATATTCCATGTATATGTAGTATAATTAGCCTAATTAGCATAATAATCTAATTAGCATATCATATGCAGTATGTAATAATGTTGTTAATCTTAATCCAGGAAGCCTGGAAACATGGATAGTGTGATTTTTCAAGGATTTTCCATGACGAGGAATTCATTTATGACACCAATATTTATTTTGGAGTAATGCAATTGTCTTAAATAGCATGATGAGCTAATTAGCATTATGTACGATATACATGTATGGACTTTATTGTCATTGTTTATCTATAAAGCCTAAAAATGGTGCAATGCAACATTGTAAATCACTTTTGAAAGACTACACATCAATTCATTAGAAGATATTCCGTGTAGATGTCGTATAATTAGCCTAATTAGCATATACACTGTATGTGCCATATGTAATAATGTTGCTAATCTTAATACAGGAAGACTGAAAACATGGATAATATGACTTTTCCGGGGTTTTCCATGACGAGGGATTCAGTTGTGACACCAGTTTTTATTTTTTAAGTAATGCAATTGGCTTAATATGTAAATATTGTACTAATGCCTAATTAGCATATATGTAGAATATCAATTATTTGGGACTCTACTTAGCTTCACAAATTGTATGTCCAATGTGGTGGTTATCTTGGTCTTAAGGCAATGCTGTTGAACCTCATGAAATGTCTAGGAAATGACGGGGTCACCATACGCATTGATGGTTGGGCTTCAGTCATTGGATTTAGAGAGACTGTCGAAAACACACTGAAGATGGTTAAAGCAGATGATAATGATGAAATTGATGATGTGGTGAGACAGGTACGTACATAGGCCAGGGATGTTGAATACAACAGTGCGAACTATGATCTGTCTATGTTTACCAAAGCCAGAACCATTGAGAGGACAAGCCCGACGTTGCTCAAGCTGGTGGCAGAATTCCCGGAAAAGTCATGTTATCCATGTTTTCAGACTTCCTGGATTGAGATTTATTTAGCAACATTATACATATTGCGCATATTTGCTAATTGGGCTAATTATACTACATCTATACATGAACTATCTTCTCATGAATTAATAATTAGTCTTTCAAAAGTGATTAACAATGTTGCATTGCACCATCATTAGGCTTTCTATAAACAATGACAATGGAGTCCATATATTGTACATAATATGCTAATTATGATATTTAAGACTATTTACATAAAAATAAAATTGGTGTCATAAATGAATTCCTTGTCATCATAGAGAACTCTTGAAAATTTGTATTATCCATGTTTTCAGGCTTCCTGGATTGAGATTATAGCAACATTATTACATATTGCACATATGCTAATTAGATGATAATGCTAATTATGGCTATTAAAAAAGTTGCCCAAGGTTGCCAAGCTGGCAACCAAGCTGAAATTACTTCAATACCCATCTAGAACACAAATCAACAAAAAACCTTGTACTTAACAACTTTTCCAGGTCTGAAAAACTTCTACATGACTATTTAGGCTTCCTAGATTTAGGTTGATAATTGATGTTCTACAAATATGCCAATTAGGCTTATTATATAGTACAATAATTACATATTACATCGATTGCATTACTTAAAAATATAAACTGGTGTCATAAATGAATCCCTCGTCATGAAATACCCTGGAAAAGTCATATTATTCATGTTTTCAGGCTTTTTTAAAATTAAGATTAGCAACATTATAACATATTGCACATAATAATTAGATTATTAGGCTAATTAGGCTAATTATATCTACATGAAATATCTTCTCATGAATTAATGTGTCGTCTTTCAAAAGTGATTTACAATGTTGCATTGCACCATTTTCAGGGTTTATAGATAAACAATGACAATGAAGTCCATATTTTGAACATATCATAATTAGCTCATTATGCTAATTATGCTTTTTAAGACAATTGCATTACTTAAAAATAAAAACTGGTGTCATAAATGAATTCCTCGTCATAGAAAACCCTTGAAAAGTCGTATTATCCATGTTTTCAGGCTTCCTGGATTGAGATTAGCAACATTATTACATATTGCACATATGATAATTAGATGATTATGCTAATTAGGCTATAAAAAAAGTTGCTCAAGGTTGCCAAGCTGGCAACCAACCTGAATTTACTTCAATACCCATCTAGAAAACGAATCAACCAAAAAACCTTGTACTTATCAACTTTTCCAGGTCATGTACATGGTCTATGGTACCGTCTACTGGACTATAAGTGTATGCGTGTGCACCAGTGGGACAAAAGGCTTGGATCGTCCCTTACATCAAGTCTTTAATCAAGAAACGACCTCACATTTTTCACTCTGAAACATCTGGTGAGATGCGATCATTCTAACACAAACTGGGAACTCTATGACATATTTTGCGAGGTCCCCTCTCATTTGCCCTGTACTAAAAAAAAAGAATTACATTTTCCCCTAAGAAACTTTTCAATCATTACATTCACCCTAAATATGATTCTTGCAAATTTATTTTCATACAACCCCTGTATGACACAAATCTATTTAATCATCAATAACAAAAAAAATGAAAATTTATGATATATCCTATACAGAGCAAATTGGAGAGAAGCTCGCAAGGTACGTCTCAGTGTTGCCAATTTGTGTTTCACAGATGGCAACTTCAATAATTCATAACTTTACTATTTTTTATCGAATATTGGTCAAACTTTCACTTATATGTTTTTTCATCTTTCTGATTTATTAAAACCAACTTAATATCAGGGTGGTCTCCCCCTTTACTTCTAGCGAGGGAAAACAGCGTTCACCCACTAACCCCACCCACAACCCCAGTCAAATTAATGCTTGTCCGTGCACCCAAAATTTAACATGTACAACATTTGAATTATTAATTCAAACAAAGTCGGAAACAATACACTGTTTCCTTCGATTACTGAATAGCTTCCAGTTGTGAATAATTGGAGCTGTTAATTTTAACAATAGCTGCATCCATCACAGTTGGTTTCAATGTTGAGAGTCTCTGGGGGGTATATTCGAACGAACAATAATATAAAGTGCACTGGAATATGGCATTCCAAAACTTATCCGAGTAACAAATGAGGGAAAGACCTTCCAAGTGAAGGGGACTATACCACTCTGTATCTTATTTATTTTTTAGAAACAAACACATAAACATTCTCCTTCTCCCTAAAAGCACAAAAGCGCACATTCCTTTCACTCACATACTACCCCCCCCCCCCCCCCCCCCCCATCCCGACTCTCCCTCCATTACCCTCTTTTTTGAAAGTTTCTGTTAGTTATTTGTGGTTATCTCCATCATTTCTCCTCTTCAAATTTTACACTTTATTTATCATTATCGATTACATTAAAGCCTTTCTACCATTTGCTTTGTTACATTTTATTCATCGGTCATTCGCGTTTATACAATTTTTTTTAGGCAAAAGGAAATGTGGCCAGCAAAGATCCTCGCTTGCGTCGCTCGCTCGTATGGAACTGACACTTAAATGCAACATAAACGATACTACCTATTGATCAAGAAATATATTTTTCGAAATCAAAATCATAAAATGTAAACCATCAAAATTCGTGCCCAAAAAGTGAATTTAATGGAGTGCATGGATCCCAATCGGAACCCACCTCACCCCATTTTAAACCAAAGATGTGTATTTGCTCACAAGTAGACATTATGATAAACATATAATCCTGATGACACAGTAAAGTTAAACAAATTATGGATAAAAGGTTTGAATGAATACAAAAAATGTGATTTCGAAAAGATAAATAGTATGGTTAATCAAAATAGAGAAACAAAACTAAAAGTAATTTACTTTTTTACCTTGGCAAATCACTTTCCCCCTTCCACAGAAGCACATATTTCAAGTTGCAAGAACTTACCTTAAAAGAGAGACGACAAATATCACTTTTAACGATCTGCTATCTGTTAAAGTTGTATTGTTTCGCATTGGAGAGCGGCGAGTCGACGATCATTTGAGAGAAGCTACTAAGTTGCAGTACCGATATGCTTTGGATACAAGAGTATGCTACTATCACCTACTGATTCGATTTTAACTATAACCTGCCCTAAAGTGAAGTTTACCTCACTAATTTATGCTGACGTAGTACAGAATGCCCAGGATGACGCGGTGACCGTCAAAGTGGTAAGCATTTCATTTGCATAGATGACACCAAGAGTCTGTTTTTAAAAGGAAGGTACGTCATTATTTCCGGTAGAGTTCATATGTAGATTTGGGAGAGTAAAAAAACGTTTTTGTTTACACACTATACATTCCTGAATCCTGACATGTATACGAAATTCTATTTCATTTATGTTGTATTATGATCGCGCCCAACTAAAAATCATAATCAAACATACACTGTTGGTCATAAAGGTGGAATGATTATTTTTACCCCAATTTATGGAATGATTTTGACGATGATTTATTCCTAATATATCTAGCTAATAGTATACATTCTCAGATTTTATTGAATAATAATTTGCGAGTGCTTGTTTTGCGTGACTGCTATAGCATATGTGTGTGCTAAGTATGCTAATCCACTAGAGGACCTACGTCCTTAAGTCATAATTAACAGTAATGAGGATTAATGCCTCACGAAATGGCACTAATATAGCTGATCGACACGGTTTTTATTATGGGGCCTCACAGTAACGAGGCCATTGCTTAGCCAATGAATCATGACTGTATACGCAGCGGGGGCTAGGGTACGTCGCCGCCCCAACAAATACAAAAAACAAAGAAAATGCAATAAATTATCAATAATTCATTGGATTTTCCCCCGATCCCCAACAGGAAAAAAAATCCTCTGTAGGGCCATGCATTATGGTTCAAGGCATGCCAACATAGAGGATTTTGTTTATGTTGGGGGTCGGGGCAAAATGCAATGGATTATTGATAATTTTTTTGCATTTTCTTTGTTTTTCTGCATTTGGGGGGGCGGCGACGTACCCTAGCCCCCGCTGCGTCACAGTTACTGTGAGCCCCCCAGGATCAAAACCATGTCGATGTGCTTTATTAGTGCCCATTTATGATGCATTAATCCTCATTACTGTCAGTTATGACTTAATGACGTAGGTCCCCTAATTGATAAGCATAATATCACAAACATGCTTTGGCAGTCACGCAAAACAAACACTCCCAAATTATTATTCACTTAAATCTGAGAATGTATACTTTTATCTAGATATATTAGGAATAAATCATTGTCAAAATTATTCCATAAATTGGGGTAAATATAATTATTCCACCATTATGACCAACAGTGTATATAAGTTTTTGTTCACACTATGCATTCCTGACATGTATACTAATTACTAAATTATATTTTGTTTATGTTTGATTAGGATCTCACCCTCGAGACCGTAGAAATACTGGCTGGGTTCCAGCGGGGTGCTAGTCTGATCCCGGTGTTCTTAACAGAGGAGAGGAGCTAATAGGTGACGCAGTTAGCTTTAGAAAAACTCTCATAACCCTATGACGAGAACATGACAAGGCGGGTTGGGTCGCCTTCAAATAAACCCCGTCCTGCACCGGGCAGCAGCGATGCAGTACCTGTAGTTGGCGGAGGATCCAAATCCTGGACAACGGTGGCTATGGGGGAGCAGAGGGCAGGTCGGCATCAATGCTTCTGGCTTCTGTACTGCGATGAAAGGATCTGGCCGCCCACCATTATTAATTGGTCACGTTTGTCATCATGAGAGTACAAAATCAACAAATCAAGTGGGTATCGGAAGGTGGAACCCGCAGGCCAGAAGATACGTCAAAAGCTACTGCGGAAGAGAGAGGTACTGCTCGTAGTACGCTTGCGGGTGATGACGGATCAGGATCAAAGCCTGTAGGAAGTTCTTTTCTTGAAGGTCCCATGATGGAAAGGAACAGCACCCCTCTAAGGAAACCAATCAATGTAGCCACGTGGAACGTGCGTGGTATGTCAGATGGGAAGGTGAAAATGGTGGAGAAGGAGATGGCTATAAATGATATTAAAGTTTTGGGAATATCTGAATCATGGTGGCTTGGACAAGGCAGATTTACATCAGACATGGCCCTGGGAAGCGGGGGTGCTGGGGGTGCTGGGGGTGCTGCAGCACCCCCTGCAAAAAAAAATTTGTCTGATATATTTAATGTACAGTGCGTCCCAGAAAAAACGAAACCGAGAAGTATCGATGTTCTATCATAATTTAATTACAACTATAATTAATGAATGATACATATCTGGAAAGCTTAGAGTCTCCTCTTTCATGTGATGCTACTCTGATGATGCATATTTCACGCATGAGTGATTAAAAGCAATTTGAAGGAAGGAAACCAAAAAGACATTTGGCGGACGGTATCTGAATTTCGAAGAAAAATTCACATTTCTAGAAAGTTGAGTTTCTGCTCTTTCATATGACACCTCAATCAGGAAAAATGAGCGAGGAATGACAAAGTTCTGTTTGTTTTAAGTAGTGCTTGCATTTCCATAATTTTATTAAACGAATTCGTTTTCACTGGCTGCCCGCCGTATCAATAAACGAAATTAACAAAAGACTTAACTCCGTTTCGTTGACAATCAGCCGTAGACGAGAGTCTTCATGCATGGCTGATTGTCAACGAAACGGAGTTAAGTCTTTTGTTAAATCTGCTTTTTGCTACGGCAAGCACCCAGTGAAAACGAATTCGTTTGTTAAAATTATGAAAATGTAAGGGCTACTTTAAACAAACAGAACTTTGTTATTCCTCGCTCATTTTTCCTGATTGAGGTGTCATATGAAAGGGCAGAAACTCAACTTTCTAGAAATGTGAATTTTTCTTCGAAATTCAGATACCGCCCGCCAAATGTCTTTTTGGTTTCCTTCCTTCAAATTGCTTTTAATCACTCATGCGTGACATATGCATCATCAGAGTAGCATCACATGAAAGAAGAGACTCTAAGCTTTCCAAATATGTATCATTGATTAATTATGGTTGTGATTAAGTTATGATAAAACATCGATACTTCTCGGTTTCGTTTTTTCTGGGACGCACTGTATATCATTATGCTTCGTGTACGAAATTGTCACACAGCCGACAGCCACAAATGACGCTTTTTTTTATTTTTTTAAATCGTTCCCAGGGCCCTGACATCAGACGAAGGAAATACAATCATCTTTTCAGGGAAAGAAAGTGAAAGGAAGCGAAGGGGTGTGGGATTCATCATAGAGAAGGCTACAGCTAAATGTGTCTTGGGATACAACCCGATCAACGAGAGGATTATGACTGTGAGATTACAAGGGCAACCTATGAATATCTCCATAATTCAGGTATATGCACCAACAGCAGATGCACCGGAGGAAGATATCATTGATTTCTATGAGATGGTACAAGATGTCGTAGACAGCATTCCTAAGAAAGATTTCCTCATGATATTGGGTGACTGGAATGCCAAGATTGGTAAAACGAGGGAAAAATCTGAGTTCATTGGCAATTATGGTCTTGGCAGCAGAAACGAAAGAGGAGATCGACTGGAAGAATTTTGTGTAGCAAACAGCTTCATCATTGGTAACACGTGGTTTGAGCATCATCCCAGAAGACTGTGGACGTGGATGAGTCCGGGAGACAGAGCCAGAAACCAGATAGACTACATCATGGTCAAGAAGAGGTGGCGAACTACACTACAGAACGTCAAGACAAGACCAGGTGCTGACTGTGGCAGCGATCATCAGCTGCTTGTGGCTAAACTGAGACTAAGACTGAAAGCTAAGAAATGTGATTCAGCTCCCACAAGGTATGATGTGGAAAATATCCCTTCGCAATTCTCAGTGGAAGTGAAGAACAAGTTTGAGCTGCTGTTGAGAAACGATGAAGCAGAGCAAACACCAAATGAGCTGTGGGAAGACATGAAAGAAACAGTTGAAAATGCGGCAAAGAACCACATCCCAAAGAAAAGGAAGCGGAAACAAACATGGATCTCAAATCAGACTTTTGACATTGCTGATGACAGGAAGAGGGCAA
Organism: Strongylocentrotus droebachiensis; assembly: GCA_035222895.1. Taxonomy (NCBI): domain Eukaryota; kingdom Metazoa; phylum Echinodermata; class Echinoidea; order Camarodonta; family Strongylocentrotidae; genus Strongylocentrotus; species Strongylocentrotus droebachiensis. The sequence continues at coordinate 31,533 of JAVYIG010004501.1, read as the reverse complement.
AAGCCAAACGCAATAGAGGAGAATGGACGAGACTCAATAAGGTGGTTACAAGTAGTGTGAAGGAGGACAAAAGGAAATACATCGAGGGGAAGTGTGAAGACCTAGAGCGTCACAAGAACAACTCTAAGGCAGCATTTGCAATTGTGAAAGAAATCACAAAGAAAAGAATCCCAAGACTGGATGTAATTAATGATGAAAATGGCAAAACACTGACGGAGAATGAAGACATCAAGGAAAGATGGGTGCAGTATAGTACCAAGCTGTTTGCTGCACAGGAACAAGTTGACACTCAGTGGGAGGAAAGTGATGAAATGGAGCCCCCTCCATTAAGATCAGAAGTGGAGCTTGCAATGAAACAGCTGAAGGATGGCAAGTCCCCTGGCTTTGACAACTTTGACAACTTGACTTCCGAGATGTGGAAGGCGACGGGTGAAGAAGGTACCGACCTGATGTGGCGTCTCTGTTGCAATATCTGGAATAGTAGGGAGTGGCCCAAGGACTGGTGTAGAGCTGTTTTTATACCATTGCCAACGAAGGGAGATCTGAAAGAATGTGCAAATCACCGAACGATCAGCTTGATTTGTCATGCAAGCAAAATACTTCTGAAGGTGATTAGCAGAAGAATGAAAATCAAACTGCAAGCCGAGATCTCAGATGAGCAAGCAGGGTTCCGCGAAGGTAGAGGGACAAGAGAACAGATTGTCAACATTCGAAACATATTAGAGAAATGCAGAGAACACAAACATCCCCTCTATTTGTGCTTTATAGACTACAGCAAAGCATTTGACTGTGTGAGCCACTCTCATTTGTGGAATACAATGGCAAAGATGGGGTTCCCAAGTCACATCATCGAATTGATCAAAAACCTCTATCATGATCAAGAAGCAACAGTGAGAACCAGTAACGGCAATACTGAATGGTTTGGAATTGGCAGGGGAGTACGTCAAGGCTGTATACTGTCTCCTAACCTTTTTAATTTTTACTATGAGGACATTATGAGAAATGCTCTGGAAGGACTCAAGGGGGGAGTTAAGTTTGGAGGTAAAAAGATCACAAACTTAAGGTATGCTGATGACACCACTCTCGTTTGCAGCAGCAGAGAGGAGCTGATTGATTTATTGAATCGCATCAAACAGGCAAGTGAAGAGAAAGACCTTCTTCTAAACACCAAAAAGACAAAAAAAATGGTTGTCGATAGAGATTATGATAACACTGACTTCACCGTAGCTGGGAATAAGATTGAAGTAGTAAATCGGTTTGAGTACTTGGGTTCAATTATCAATAACAAAGGAGAGAGCACTACAGAGATCAGAAGAAGGATGGCAATGGCAAGATCAACAGTACAGAATATGTCCCACATCTGGAAGAGCCGAGGCCTATCTCTCAGTTTGAAGGTTCGTCTGCTTCAAGCAACTTCTTTCTCTATTGCTACTTACGGAAGTGAGTCCTGGGCCATGACAAAGATTGACAGAAAGAAAGTTGATGCCTTTGAAATGTGGTGCTACAGGAGGCTGTTGCAGGTGTCATGGAAAGATAAAAAGACAAATGTGTGGGTCTTGGAAAAGATTGGAACAGACTTGACCATCAGAAGGGGAATCATGGAAAGAAAACTTAACTATTTTGGGCACATTGTTAGGAGATCTGAAGGTATTGAGAAGCAAATACTGCAAGGAGCAGTCGAAGGAAAACGGGGTAGAGGTCGTCCACCAATATCTTGGACTGATGATATCAAGAAAGTGTCTGGACAAGGAATGAAAGGTGCAACACAAATGGCAGGTGGAAGAGTTGCATGGCGTGCTCTCGTGAAGGCCACAGCAGCGCTTTACAGCGCCACCTGAAACTGATGATGATGAGGATCTCACCCTGACTATAAATCAGAATAAAACTGTTATAAAGCTATATTTTTCACCAAAACTAAACTTTACATATTTACGAATAAATAATATCTGAAAAAATCATTCTGTTTACCATGAAAAGTCATTTACATAGTATGATCATTTAACTAATCTCTTGTGTGTATGCGTGTGCGGGGGGGGGGGGGGTGATGGCTCTGCCCATGAATTAAAATCAAGCGGGAAATTTCTTCAGATGACTATAGTTTCATAAATTATCTAATGATGATTATCCAATCCTATAATATCTATATTTTACAGATTGTTTTTATTATTGACAATTCAAAATGTCTTATTGGCGGTCGAAGGTACACAATCTGAACATTTTCTAATATTTCCAAAATAGATGCATTTCATTTAATACAAAATGGCACATCCTTCAATTTGTATAAGATATATGAACCCAATATTGATATTTATGACTATTTTCCATGAAAACAGTTTTAATTTAAAATGTTGCATGAACTGTGATGATGGTTTCATTTAATATGTTGCATTTGAAATTATACCACCTTTATAACTGTTTTGGTGATATGCCTATTCTTGAAGAAAAGAAGAATGCTGAAAAGGAAACATTCAAAAACAAAAACAAAATCAAAATTCGTGCAGGTTGTCGATAACATGATTGATGTCATAGATAAAAACTGATGTTTGACCAGACAACAGCGGATACAAACTGTTCTCCTCTCACCAGTGAAGGTAGTGCTGGCACATAGTTTTATCTTTTTACGGCTACAATAATTCTATACTTTCTTTGAGTTTGTCCTTATAGCGACTACTTTTACACACTAACTGAGTAAGAGACGTACAATATTCTGAGAACAATATGAATACATCACATATCAGACTTTTAAGACATGTGGTGGTTTCATCGTCAAGATTATGAGTTATTGGAGAGTGGAACACACGGTAACATGAGATACCAAAAGAATTGCATCCATTATATTTTTCTACGAAACCATGCGAATTCAAGTACTTTAATACATTCTTTGATAAGGTCTCACAAGAGACAATGTTCAAGAAGCATGTACAAGTAATAAAAAAGGTATTTTAAATATTCATTACGTTTCAATACCTGCTGATCTCCCAAGATATACGAATCTCTTAATGCAAAATTATGAGCCCATAATGTTTTATATGCTTCGACACAGATTTTGTCAGAAAAAGAGGAATCTTTAATTAAGAATATTGATAAAAATAGTAACTATTCCTCATAATTATATTGTAATGGCTGCCAGCTTTGCTTTTCATGAAAATGAAGGGGGTATATAGCAGAGTACATTGTATTATAATTTCATATTTGTTTTCCATTCTGCGAATTGGTGTATGTTTAGTTTCAGGCATACATTGAAATCTTAAATCTAGCATCATGAGACGGAAACGAAGGTAGGTACAATACTTCAAATGCTACAGATTTTTAGTAGGTTCATTAATCCTACGAGGAAATTATGTGAAGAAAATAAAATCTTTTGTTATCCTTTTTTAACAAATCACTTTGTAATTATCCAACTTAAATTATTATTCAGATCAAAGTAAGAATTTCTTATTGTAATTTTGACCCAAAGAAAAAAAAAAAAAATTAAAAAGAACAAAGACTCTCAGTCTCACAATCCTTTCTTTTTATATTTTTTTCTTATCCTTTTCCACAGATCGCTTTAAATTGTCATAATCTCACATAATAATGATGAAACCGCCTAGTAAAATTTAAAGGCACAAACTGTTTTCTCTATCTCTCTCTCTACTCATGCCTTGTTTTGAATTACATTGATATTGCATTAACCGTTACTTAATAATTCCGATAGATTTGGAAGAACCAATACCCCTGTATTTATATACAAATTTTCGATGGAGGCAGAAAATTGACACGACTTCAAGGCCAATTTTGACGGAGGAACAAAATGAGCACGATTTTATGGCGAAATTTCAATTCACCAAGATTGTTAATGAATGCTAGCAACTAAGCATTTACATTTTGGTTCAAAATATTACACTGAATTTTCAAGAAACCGCACAATTGATGTATTATTAATGTAATGGAATGCATTATTTATTTTGATTACCTAGGGACTAAATATCCGTTAAGCGTGGGATGAAGTGTACATATATAGTTACCAAGATGAGACAGTCCGGAGTCTGATCTTTGTTCCTAAGCAATTAGACGGTGATCCTTGAACGCCGAAGATGTGAACGCTGAAGATGTTAATGGTATAACTAATTGTGCATTCGTCTTGAAAATCTTTGGGGAGTTGATGGAGGAAGATTTAGAATGGGCTTCAATGAATGAGCTCTAAGCTCACAAGACTTATTAAGGAGCCCCCCCCCCCCCAACAACAACAACAACAACAACAACAACAGATACACACACACACGCACACGCACACACACACAAAAAAAACACATATATAATGGGTTAAATGAAAGGGGCATGAGAAGGGGTAAAATACAGGGATAAGTGTCATGGGAATAATTAGAAGTTAATCCAACATCACAAATTAGATGTCACAACATATCTCGCATCAGAGAAAACTATCAAACGCATAAACATACGAAGAGAAAGTAAGATAGAAAGTGGAGGAGAATGGGGAAAAGACAAGGTAAGAAGCCGGGGGTGATCAGACCGTGAGAAAGCGATAATCCGAATAATTAACCTCAATATTCTATTTTGATATCCAAATGTGTGTGTGGTTTAATTATCCGTCATACTGAAATCCTGTAATCCTAAAGAAATAATTGTTTTCTTCAATCTGTCGCCCAATTTAGGAATATGGTGTCTCTGTTCGGTTATCTATTAATATAGTGATACAAATTACTACTATGACGATGATGATAATTATAATAACTAATAGAACCATAAACCATTAGAATCAGTACATACCAAAGACGCTTTACTCTATTCTGTTTTTCTTTCGAAAGAAAGAGCAAAGTCTTATTCATCTCGTGAACGACTAGTTGTTTTGAATTTGCCTCCTTTGTCCAACAGAATGTTTTATTTGTCTATCTGTTTTGTTAAAATTTTGAATGGTATTTTTATATATCTTTTAATAGCATCCTTCCTAGGCGACGTGTACGGAGGTCACCCAGATCTGCCAGTTGTTGAATTAAATCTTGTGTATACCAGTTGTACATGGATGAAATTGGCACAATAAATTATTTTATTTACATCTTCATTTCCACCGTCAGTATCCTATAAATGTTCAATGATCTCCATGAATGCTTTTCATAACCCATTGATTTATGATATGGACACTGTCTGACAAAGTACTTAACTTCCTTCTGAATGTCTTAATTGTTGTAGTTTTTTTCCAGTGAAATAGAAGCTTCGTCTGGTTAAATGCGCACATTACGTCGGGAGGAAAACGAATTGTCTGTCAATTTCTTTTTTGTGTATGTCAGCTGTAGGTAGTTTCGAATTTTACACAGTTGGTCATAAAGGTGGAATAGTAATTTTACCCCAATTTATGGAATGATTTTGACAATGATTTATTCCTAATGGGGCTTTCACATATACACTCCGGGGCCCGTACGGCGAGTAAAAACAGACATTTTTGGAATTTTCGGCCGGTGTCCGGCCGGCTGCCGTAAAGTTCCTACGGGCGCCGGGACAGTTTTTTAAGCCGTACGGGCACCGTGGTGCTGAGTTGGCTGCTCCCAATGTTTTTATCTGACCGTTAGGCCGTAGAAAGCCCGTAAAGAGCCCCTAGGGCACCTTACGGGTCCCGTGCGGGCTCCGGACGGTGCCCGCACGGGCCCCTCACGGTTTCGGGGGTCAATTCTCATGAAAAAACTTTACGGGCGCCTTGCGGTGCTCAAGGGTTCCGTACGTGTACCCATATACGGCGCCCTCACGGGCCCCTCAAGAGCCCCGGGTGATATGCACAACAATAGGCGTCTGCCGTCCGGGGGCCATTTAAAATTAATATTGCCCGTGCGGGTCCCTCACGGCGGCATCTCGAAATGTACAACGCAGTTTTAAATACAGGAGATGCGGATACCAGAGGACACCTACAGAGTGAGTCAGAAAAAATGTGCCACTTTTTAAAAGTTGTATTGTTTGAAGTATGAATATTTAATCAAGAGTTTCATGATACGTCTTGATAGAGTTATCCTCCCAGTACATTGAGGTACCACTTTCATTTTCAAGTTGCTAGGTGAGGAATAAAATATTGTTTTGAACAAAGACAGCCATTTTGTTCATTTATCCAATTATCCAGACAGACAAAAAACACAAATACACACACACGCACACACGCACACACACACACACACAACACACACGGTGACCATTGTTTCATAATTAGCCCTTTTCTGATTGAGCATTGATTTTTATCAGTGGCATAACCCTAAAAATCTTTCCCTTTTGTACACATTCACTACCACCATCATGTCATCATCATCATCATTGTCATCATCTTAATCTTCATCATCATCATCATCATCATTAACATCATCATCATCATCATCATTATCATCATCATTATGAAGCACAACATCCGCCAATACGCACCAAGAGGACAGCGGCCACTCAACTTTTCGTACGATAACAAGAATTCCTGACAAAAAGTAACAGTTTGGGTAGGCCTTGTCGGGAATGGAATGCTCATTTGTGTGCGTGTGCCTTTGCATATGCGTGTGTGTGCGTGTGTGAGATTCCAATAAATTATCAATAATTCATTGCATTTTCCCCCGGTCCCCAACAGGATAATTTCCTCTGTAAGGCCATGCATTATATGGTTCAAGGCATGGCCACACAGAGGAGTGATTAAAAACAATTTGAAGAGAGGAAACCAAAAAGTCATTTTTAGGGCGGTATCTGAATTTCGAGGGGGGGGGGGGGAATCACATTTCTATAAAGTTCAATTTCTGCCCTTTCAAATGACACCTCAATCAGGAATAACAAAGTTCTGTTTGCTTGAAGTGATGCTTGCATTTCCATAATTTGATTAAACGATTTGTTTTCACTGGCTGCCTGTCGTAGCAACAAACAGAGTTGACGGTCAGCCATGCACAAAGAAGAGGAAAGACTTGATGCATGGCTGATCGTCAACGAAACGGAGTTGAGTCTTGCAACATCCCCAGCACCCCATGATTCCAGGTTTACGACTGCAACATTAGAATTAGTACAGAAGCCTTTGTAAAGGGAGTATGCAAGATGCACAAAAGTCATAATACAAAGGCATATATCATACACTTAATTTAATGACACAAATTAATCGTCGATATCTAACGTCTTTCTCAAGTGACGTTACGTACATGTATTGTTTTGTCAAAAATTTAGGCCCAAATCAAAATTCATGTTACTTTTCTTCTTCATTTTTTTCAATTTTGTTTAAATGTCATCATCTTATCATGTCAACAAGTTGACTTAATATCAAATATGGATTTGCTACTCTTTGATAACATAAAGACACGCACGCATCACCACATCCACAAAGTCAAGATAAAATCCTGGACTTTTGGAAAGGAATGCAAAAAATAACAAAATTGATAATATGCGAAATCACGCATGCTTCATTTCTACAAGAAGAAATCTTTTTCAGCCACGAGTGTTCCTTCAGTCTTTTATCAACCCCAAACTGTTATTCCTTTAGAATAAATTTATTGATGATGAATTATGAAGTTTAGAATTATTTTACGAAACCACTATATATCGCTTTGGTTTGAGTCGTATAAAATATGGATGAATAAAATTCGTCTAGTTCGTCAACAATTTCGTGCAAAACATCAAAAGCTTCCTCGAGAGGGGCAGAGAGAAAGTGAGACATCACAAATGTTTGGGGGGGAAAAAAATTAACAGAGCGGGAGTTAATCATTAAAGACCATCATGATGAAAGGCTAGCTATTAACGAACGGCTCCAATACACTTTTCCCGTATTTTTATGTAAGCGTTTTATATTATCCCTTAAGAAAATTGAAGAAAATTATTTAATATAAAGAGAAAAGTCACTAATACTGATAATATATATCTTTTTTATGCATAAAAAACACTAAGCACATAATATACAACAAGACTGTAATAGAAGACAGATATATTTACTTTTCCGAGTGCCAATATATCTTAACAAAAGCAACACACAATAAATGTATAAATTTAACATCTAACATAATTATATACATGTACATCCTTACACAATTCGCTTGACAGTTTTTACATTTTACAGTTTAACTTTAATATATCACTGCTCATTTAATTTGGCAATCATTACGAAATTGTACTCTCCGTGCTCTTTGATAACAAAACTTCGGGAAATTTGGGGACAGGGAAGTACATACAGAAGCAGCACCGTGATATTCTACACATGTCAATGAATCACTTCCGTTTTTGTTATAGAATTTTGATTAAAACCACAATGATTAATAATGGCCACTTGTATATCGCTCATATCAGTCACACAGTGAAGGCGCTAATGGCGCTTAGCAATATAACCAAGCCGCCAAAGTACATAGAGCTCATGCATATCAGGTACCTATTTGCACCTATAGGCCGAGAGTGGCAAATGTAGATTAACATCTTGCCAAAGGACGTTAGTGCCGGGCTGTGATTTGAACCCCGTACCTTACGATCTACACTCCGCACTCTATATTGATTCTGATAGGTTTTTCATCTTTTGTCATTATTATACAAATAATGAATGGTTATGAGTTCAATAGTGCGAATATTTTCATGAGTTGAAAGATTAACATTCTATTCAACGAGGCGTCAGCCGAGTTGAATAGAATTAACGTTAATCTTTCAACGAATGAAAATATTTGCACTATTGAACGAATGAAAAACATTCATTATTTGTTTTATACAACATCGAAGAAAATCTAATAGAACGTTAATCAACAAATTATGCTTTACTCCTTATATTAAAGATAAATTAAAGTTGGAGTCAAGCCTTCTCGATTACATTGAGATTGCCTTCGCGTCAGATCCCTTACAAAAATGTACCATGTAAAAACCATGGTTTCAGTACCATGGTTACCATGGTTCTCATGGTGGATGGTAATTTGGACATAGAACCATGGTAACCATGGTACTGAAAACCATGGTAACACCGAAGTATGATAACCATGGTTCAGTGTTACCAAGGTGTTCGGTACCATGGTTACCATGGTTCTCAGTACCATGGTTACCATGGTTCTTGGTACCATGACCATGGTTCTCGGTACCATGACCATGGTTCTCGGTACCATGGTTACCTTCGTTCTCGGTACCATGGTTACCATGGTTCTCGGTACCATGGTTACCATGGTTCTTGGTACCATGACCATGGTTCTTTGTACCATGGTTACCATGGTTCTCCCATACCTTTCGTTACCATTGTTTTCCTGTACCTAGGTTACCATGGTACTTGTACTATAATGTTACTGCACTTTCCCAGTCGCCTTTCCATTCTGCATGTAGCTTAATAAAAAGAAAGCATTGATTACATTGCATGATTGATTTTTTGTTATCATTTACAAATCTACTACCTAAATTAAGCACTTTCAGCACAGTATTCCTTATAATATCTGCCAGCCCTTGATCATTTTACTTTGAAAGAACATGCTGGTCTGCAAAGTACACAAAAATGACAGGAGCTGGCATGAAGTCCACTTTCAGCACAATTATCCATTTTCTCAAGGTTCAGCCACTACTCTCGCAAACATGATCTGTTAACAAAAGACATCACAATAATGTTGATCATTATTGTCAAATGATCATATGACGTATCAAACATCAAACAATGGAAACAATATGTTTACTTTTTTAAAGGGCGTTTATTCAAACGAGCTAAAATCTAGCTTGCGTAAAATATATAAAACAATTTACAGTCGAAAACTGAAGTCTATTTCTATAGCGAAAGACTGCCGCTTGTTACATTGCTTATGACACTAAACACTTTCAGCACACAGCAATATTATAAGTAAATTGGTTAGTCTATTTCTATAGCGAAAGACTGCCGCTCATATTCAATAGTACAATTTACAAACTGTCCTTCCAGCGGAGGTGCGAGATTCGTCGACGATGTCGTACTCGATTTTGGTTGAAGAAACAATTGGTAGCTAGGTCTACTTGCTATGGTAGATCATAATACAGTTAAAAAATGAATGATGAATAAAAGCCAAGAGTCTGCAATGTCGATCGGATGCGAAGTCCATGTATGGCGATGGTGAAACTTGGTGTAGAGTTCCGACGTCGACGGTGATCGAAGACAGATCGAAAGTCGATAAATTCATCATTAGCCGGAGTCAGGATCAGACTTGCAAACGACGAAACGCAAATCGTAGAGTCGAAGAAGGTAAAGAGGAGGTTCTTACCTTCAAAGTTCGACGCCGATGGTGTTCAAAGATAGAACAAAAGTCGATAATGCCAATGTCCAAATTCATTATTAGAGTTCGCAACAAACTTCAAGTTCAAACGCCAAAACGGAGGTTAACGACGAAGAAATGGTGATGGTGGCGCTGATGTTTTGGTCAAGATGATGATAACGAACGACGTCGATATGGAAACTACTCATTTGTCATGTTGCGTATATATCTGTAATTTAAAAAAGACAATTTTGAATTAAATACAAAAAACAAATATGAATATCAACAACTGTCAACATGAAATCACACATGCAGTCACAGAGCAGAGGCAGACATGACATCGATTAGCTTATTTCGTTAATTTGCTGGATTTTTATGCAGTAGTCTATTCTATTCATTTTCTAAAAAGAATAAAACATTCAATCCTTCCAACAATATGACACTTTATACTAACAGTAGAGTTAATGACAATGTGTATGTAAATGGATAAACTTTGCTTTGAAAGTTTGAATGATATGCCCCATAAACCCGTTAAGATACTACAACAAATTACGTACATGGGATCATACATGTTCAGTCTTAACTGTTTTCCTGTCGAAGGTATTTTAAGTCCCAGTTGACAATGTCATAAATAACTATCTAGACATCGACTAGATCTATGTACAGATTGTAAATAAAGTAGATGATTCTTAAACTTACACATACTGTTGTAGATTAGCCGGGAAAAACAGAATTCAGCATGATTTTGCAGATCTAAAACACCGAGATGTACACGAGGCATGAAGCTGGACTGTGAACAGTGCACGTACTAGCTATATTGCTGCATGTACACAGCATACACGTACATGCACTGCATGTACAGCGATCCTCGGCACACAGAAAATGGCTGCTCCTTGGTTGTGTAGCTAGGGTGTGGGGTTGGGGCTTGTAGGTAATAGTCTTGACTTGTGCAGACCTTCTTTATGATATTTCAAGCTGTTGCACAATTTCTACATTTACACACTATTGATAAATGGCCAAATGAAAGTTGACTTTTCCACTCCTGTTTTCCCGTAATAAAAATTGCACAAGTCTTAATTCTGCATTAATTTTAGTCAGATTCCTAGCTGTATAGCCAGGCCTACTTTTTAATTGTCAGTTTTTCACTTAAACTAAAATCTTAGAAAACTAAAGGCCTATGAAATTACATAATTTTAATGGATACACGCGATATAGTTTTTCCCTACAATTATAATAATAAAATAACAAAATCATAATAATCATGTTTTTTACGATTCTTCTAATTATTTGTTTAACAATTGTTTTTATATGTATTTTTTAATCATAATTGGTTCTATCTTGTTCTTAATGATTCTTATTTTTTTTTTCAAGTTCTTATGTTTTGTTATTTGATTTCAAGCGTCCGGTTAAATGATTTCTTGCGTTCGGTAATTTGTTGTTGTTTTTGTTTTAAAAAATTGCAAACGATTCCTATACCGAACGACTCATACCTGCACATTAATTGTATACTAACAAAGGTTATTGTAAACTATTATTAGGCATTATTATCTATGTAATACTTATGTAAACATGTACCTCCTATTTGTTATTTGAGCGCAGAATTAAATCAATCAAACAAACAAAACAAACACAACATATGGTACTGAACCATGGTTAGAAACATACAACTGCCAATTAAGTACCACAATGTACCATGTACAAATTCGGAAGTACCATGGTATACCATGGTACTTGTCATATAACCGTGGTAATACCATGGTTCTTGCATGGTAGTACCATGGTTAGAGACGAGTACCACAGGTACCATAGAGTACCATGATACAAATTTGGAAGTACCATGGTATACGATGGTACTTGTCATTTAACCATGGTAAAACCATGGTTCTTTGATGGTAGTACCATGGTTAGAGACGAGTACCACAGGTACCATGGTGGTACCATGGTTTTACCATGGTTTTACCATGGTTACCATGGTACTTTTTTATAAGGGATACACGCAGGAATACGCGCGCGCACGACTGAGAGGTACGCAGTCTGCATATAACCAAAAATGCACGGCGCATATAACCAAAAATGCACGACCGTGCAATATACCATCTATTGAATATCATGTGACCAACAATCCTCCAATCAAATGACAAGGATCCACGTAGGTGTTGTATAATGTATAATAAAAGCATTAGTTATAATCCATCAGGCGTTGAAGACGTATATTTATCGAGACATTTTAGCGTGAAAGATGAAACCGCGTGGGTCTTAACCTGCCGGCAGTGAGTGGTTAAGTCCCTGGAGTAATAACTCAAATCATTCAGCTGCGACGAAACTGAAAACTAATAGAATCCGCTGACCGAGGCCACATTAGCTCCGTCTCAATTAGTTTCTTAAAGGTATTGCAACTATGTGTATTCAATTTGTTTAGACTATAAGGAAATTAGGATAGCCAATGAAAACAAACAAGAGGGGAAATGGTTATCGCATAATGAAATGTCAGGGAGCTTTTGTAGATATTACCGAGTGCGCTAACAAAACGCACTTAAAGCAAAACGAAAAAATTGCAAATTAATTGTTACCAACACACTTACCCCCTGTCCACACACAACATTTTCCGCGACTAATCATGATTAGCTATACCGTTTCGCGATAGTGATACCGTTTCGCGATAGTTTTACGACCAAAATTGTAGGTGTGGACTCTCACTAACGATACGTCGTATAACGAAACTAGTCTAACGAAACGCAGGTTTGGGCATCGTTTCGAACTGAAACTCTATAAAGAATCACGCCTAATCACGGAAATGTTGTGTGTGGACAGGGGGACCCCCTGGGGGAGTGTAACTAGTGTAACTAACTGGGCGGGGCTTAACGTGACCTCGAGCGAAATGAGACCAGACCTCTTATCACTATCGCGAAACTCTATAAAGAATCACGGAAAATGTTGTGTGTGGACAGGGGGCATTTTATACGATGATTCTTTAGTGACGACGTTTCTTGTGTGTGGACATCCTGGAATTTATACGATGATTCTTTATACGACGTATCGTTATAGAGTTTCGGGATAAATTGTTTTGTGTGTGGACACGCTGTTAACCTGCTCATTACAATTTTTGTGAGCCTTTCTTCAGGTAATACCCAACCGAGTTTTACGAGTAGCTATCCAAACGCACTCGTGTATATGTGTTGCATGTACTTTTATCCTTCCTCTCACTCTCTCATCCCTTTTCTCTATTTTGAACTTGCTACTTTTTAAATTCCTTTTCTCTTCTTCAGTTCTGGTCTTTCCTCTCTATTTCTATTTCACTCCCATCTCTCAGCTCTCTGCCTCTCCCTCTTTCTCCATTCGTCTCTCCCTCCTCTCTGTTTATCTCTCTCACTTTCTGTCTCTCCCTCCTCCTCTCCACCTCTTTATCTTCTGATGTTTTACAGTGCAACATTCTTTAATTATCTGCTATTCTTACTGTGACCTATAATCAGGGGCGGCGATCCCGGGGGGACGGGGGGGGGGGGACACGTCCCCCCCCCCCTCGATTTTTGTAGGGGGGATCGTCCCCCCCGGAAAATTTGAAAAAGTGCAATAATGTACAGCAAATACTGACTAAAGACTGCAACACACTATTAGGCTTTGGAGGGCCCAAGAGTGCAGCGTTTAGACAAATACAAATCCAAAAATCTTCTGGCTCGGGAGCTATGCTCCCTCGCATAATATCCTTCAAAATATTCAAGTAAATATTGTAGAAAAGTGAAGTGTGAAAAAAAAGTATATTGTTTCTTTTCATACTATAGTTTTCCTAAGGAATATAATTTTGTAATACAACAAAACTTCAAAACCTGTGAGGGGGTAGTTACTTTCGTCACCTTCACCCCTCTCGTTCACTATGCTCACTCACTCGGGCTTGGGGTAGTTCCCCCCCCCCCCCCCGATAAAATTCAAACGTGGTTTATTTCTAATTCGATACCAGTGACTAATTTACAACTGTTGCTGAAATGGCATGATTTTCTCTGAGCTTCCGGGGGCTCTGCCCCCTTACCCCCACCAAGGGCCCTAAGACGGGCCCCTGGTTGCTCAGCTGACCATAAATAAATGCCTAAAACACCTGAGCTTCCGGGGTCTTCGCCCCCTGGACCCCACCAGGACCCTAAGCGGGCCACTGGAAGCTCATCTGACCATATTCAAAAGCCTAAAACCCTGAGCTTCCGGGGGCTCCGCGCCCTACACCCCACCAAGGGCCCTAAGGCGACCCATGGATGATCATCTGATCGTAAGTTAATGCCTAAAACCGCTGAGCTTCTGGGGGCTTCGTCCCCTGGACCCCACTCCAATTACGGACCTGCATGCAAGTGTCACAAATAAGGTATCAAAATATGTTCATCTGACCCTTATTAAATGCCTAAAAACTCTGAGCTTCATGGGGCTCCGCCCCTTGACCCCCGCCGGGGCTTTGCCCCTGGACCCCACGCCAATTTACGCGCCACTTGCTTTGCTCTATTTGATCGCAAATACTTTAGCCCCCCCCCCCCTCCCACTTTGAAATGTAACATGTAAGAGCGGTGATGATTCGGATTTTTTTTCTCCCCCCCCCCCCCAAAAAAAAAAATATATATATATATATATATATAGTTTTTGCTCATTACGTCATTCCTCCCTCGTTCCTCGCGTTTCGTCCCCCCCGGTCATGAAAAGAAATCGCCGCCCCTGCCTATAATACCTAAGGAATTCCATTTTTTCATGTGCAATATATTTATACATGTACTGTACTCATGTCACACTGCCAAGACTCCAATTGTAATACTTTTTAATATTTTGTAATACTCATTATACCTACTGAATTGAATTTGTATTGCATTTAATCGCAGTTTTTCCATGTATCTGGATAAATTTTATTTGTTTTGATGTAAACATTTATTAATTTTTGCTAGCAATATTTTATATCTTGTATTTTTTTGTATCTTTTTTTGTTTTGTTACTGCTTTGATATTTTGATGTAAACATTTATTCATTTTTATATATTTGTTTTCATTTGCTATTTTTTCTTGATATATATATGTATATATGTTTTTGAATGCTTTTTGATATGATTGTACGTTTGATGTAAACTAACTAAACTTGCATTTTTAGTCTTTGGACTTTTTGACAAGTCTTGAATAAAACCTCATTTGAATTGAATTGAATTGAAACACGGCGAATAAAACTATAGAAATATGTTTTGATTTGCTTAGGTTTGAATATTAAACACGAATAAAACTATAGAAATATGTTTTGATTTGCTTAGGTTTGAATATTTAACACGAATAAAACTATAGATAAAGCAGAGGTCAAATATATAGGTGTTATTTTTCTTTTGTTTGATTTTTGTTTAACTAAGCAACTAAAACCATACAAAATACATTAGTACATCAATCCATAGTTTTTCATATCCAACAGAAATTTCTGTTACATTTATTTAAATATTATACATATATATTACATCTACATAATTATATCAATACTACAAGTTGAAATTACTGTTCAAGAAATCAATGCAAATAGGATACATGGGGCATACTTAAAGGGATTGGATTTGGGTATCTTTGTATAAGATTCTGAAACATAATCCTGGCTTTACCTCATGCTGCAATGATAATTATAAACATTTAGGTAAGTCAGGAATCCCACAACTTTACAAGCCGATCGCCTGTCTGATTATCAAGATATTTATGATTGGAAATCAAAATTTCAAAATTCGTTTTCTTAACGGTTTTTATGCCACTACAGTCTATTGGGGAAAATGAGTATGGTAAAACCAGTCACTCAAAGATTTTTACTTTTTTGAGGCACTTCATGATCATTTCGAAGCGCAATTTTTTTAGGGCTTCAATATTACACCATATCACAGACACTGAAAACACGTAGGGCCATGCATCTCAGATTTAACATTGTTAAACGATAGGCTTTAAGAAAAAGAAAAAAAAGAAAATTTCATTAAAAAAGGAGAAGTAGGACAGATGACCACATGAGATGATCACAAAATTATCTGCATGAATAAAATTATATAATTCAAATTCAATGTTACATGAAGAAAATGCGTTATATGTTATCACATTTGTACCCTCATAAAAATATAATATGCAAGTAAATTTACCATCACTTCCAAAAATTGAAAAATAATGGCCAGCAACTTACAAGAATAATAGCCTAAATGACCATTTGAAAAAAATAAAGCCAGAAAAAATGAAGGGGAATTAGATCCCATGATTCTTTATACTCATACTAGGGGAGGTGGGGGGCCTAAAAGGGTACACACAATCATCCATTAAACTTAATTCTCCTCTAAATCCTCTCCAATCATTTCAGCATTGGTATCTAGATATTTTGCCAGAAAAAGTGAGCAGTATTTGTTGACTTTAAAAAGTTACTTCTTGCATATTTGCAGACAAGCATAAGCAAATCTTGAGAGTTGGCCACTATTACAAAGCATTCACAAAGCATATATGTGAATGTGATTAGCATGATAAAATACACAAGTTTCTCTCATGATGAATATTGTAATCACTTTACTTACACATTTTAATTCATTGAAATTGTAATACATGGCATTCCATCGTTATGAAGGATTTCAGACACCGATTGAACTGGGGTAAATGAAAAGGGGAATAAAGTTTCAAGTTTCCTAACTTGCGGGTATGAATTTGAAACATTAATTACAATGAAAATGTTATTTTGTTATCAAAGCTTATTACAAGTATATAAAGATTACATAGCAATTATCAAGGGGCTCTAGCCCCCTCCCTATCCCTTTCCGTCATACATCTATGGTAATAGTACAGCATAATACAAACATTGCAAAACTTTCTCATCATCACGTAGATTCCTGAACTTGCTTTTTGTTTTTAAAAAAGACCATTTGTATATACAAAAATGTTGCTAAACAACTACAATATTTGCTGCTTGTAAGTATCGGCTTACATGGTGATGTAGATATACAGTAGGCTCGCGGATGCACCATGTGAGAGAGAGGGAGGATTGAGGAATCAAGACTACACACAACAGTCCTCAGGACTACACACCCTCAAGAAAGATTACCGAGAGTCCTTTTCAGGACTCCTCAATCCTCCCTCTCTCTCACATGGTGCATCCGCAAGCCTACTGTATAACTACAATATATAGAAAATAATATTGCTAGTGACATTCGTTTGTCTTGCAATGTATGGTCAACAAGGAATCTAAATGATCACGACGTTTTGTGTGCCGCTGCTACACTTCGTCAGGTGATAAAATATGTTGTAAGCAAGCATTACGAGACAAATGAATGTCACTAGCGATATTATTTTCAATACTATATCCGAAATGAGTAATATATTTAGCATTAACTACAATATAGTTTCAAACTTCCGTCAACAATCATCCTACAAAACTCACACAATATGCCTGATTGAAATCATTAATACGAATATGCTTCATATAAAAATATATACACTTTTTTAGATATATACACAAAAATAGTAATTTTGTCTATCAAATATGGACGGAAATATTTGGACAAATTCTAAAGCTGTTCATTGTGTTTGAAAGAATTTCCTTTTACAGTTTATGACACAGATGCACAAGATTTTACATTCTCATATTACTTACATGACTGTAGAACTTTACAAATGAATATACAGTATGTACGACAAGAGATTGCCAAATGATGGGAATCATCTATAGTTTACTGCCTGTTAATCTGTATGATGATGACCACTTGATCACAGCTTCTCTAGTGCACATATGGCATATTTTCTTGAGAAAACAGATGCAAATCACTTGATAAAGTAATAATCTGCTGAAAGCAGTGAACAATCGTGAAATTCTGTTGTATAGTTGTAGAAGAGAACTACCTCTTGTGGATCCTCCCTGGTGTTGCCCTTGATGCCGTAGTCTTCCAGGGTCCTGGCTGGATCAAGGGCCAGTGCATCCTTGGTCTTGTCATGATAGATGAGGAGAGTGGTGGTGGTGAGCGAAAGCTCCTCCTTGATGATACCACAAAGGGAGAGGATTGTGGAGTGGGACAGGACCACCTCGCTGAAGTGACCAGGATACAGCTTCAGGTGATCGAATGTAATGGAACGGAAATGCACACGCACATATCTGGAAGATGAGAAGACATTTTGAGATATGTCCGGTAAAAGTAGTGCTTCTTCAAGTTCAAGACTGTGTGATATAGAAAAGTGGAAACACCTACCTGGATTGCAGAACTTGATATCAGTTTGAATGTTAAGGGGCCATTTTAAGGATATTTTCCACTCAAAAAAGTCCTAATAGCAAATATTCTATGTACCGGTATATAAGACCATGATGATGCCATTAAATGTGTCACAAACGAGGCCTCTTCTAGCATCGCATTGAAGCTTCATAAACCACAATAGATAAAATTACTAAAAACTGATACATGTAAAAAGTTTAACCCCTGGAGAAAAGAATTTGAGTTTGTGTATGTGTGTTGTATGTGGGTTTGGGTCGTACATGTATGGAGCGTGGATTTTATAAATCTGTTTGTGTGTTTCTACTACAAGTGTTGTGCTGCTTATTATTTCAGAACAATATTTTCAGTTGTTGAAGCTAAAAACAAGTAAAATTATTAATAAATAAATAGAGAATTAAAATCATATTTCCTGTTTTTTACATATTTACCGGACGCCAATCTTATTTACTGGACGGTATTTACCGCCGGTAATTACCGCCACCGGTATTTACCGCCCAACCCTGGTAAAGAGTCAAATGCATCATTGCTAATACTAGCTGAAAGTGGACACTATACACTAACGTGGAACTATTAGAGCACATGGTTTCCACCTTAATTCTATTGAACAGGCCGAAACTCCTTCGCAGGTTCCTGGGAAGAGTCATGATCATCATCCTTTCTGTTCAGGAGTTTGTCATAGGGTACAATAAGCTACTGCGAGCATGTTACCTACGCCTCCAGGAGTGATTAAGGAAATCAATACTCTTCAATATCATTTTGGTTCTACTATTTCTACGACAATACTCAGCAGGATCCATAAGTCAGGATGTAGTGCTAAGGAATCAACCTAGGTGCTCATTTGCAGTGCATGCTTGTTGGTGCATTTAAAAGGTTGGGGCCCTCCTAGAGCAGAATATTTATTTAAAATTATGGGGAAGGGGGATTAAGAATGGTATTCAAAACCTTATTCTAACAGAACAAATTCATTAAATGCAACCCATGAATAATAGCATTTTACCTGTAAACAGTTCTAAAAAAACTTTAAGCAACCTTTTGGTTGACATCTGTAAAAATTCAGAAATACATGAGAATTTTTTTCATAAAAAATAAATTGGCACAGTAGAAATAGATATATTGTAAATATTCATGAAAATCTGATTGATTTTTTCATATTTGCATCATTAATCTCAAGCAATATCCTGTCATACTTTCTGGATGAATAAAAATGTAATATAACTCAGAAGAACTGATGATACACATCAAAAGAAATTCATGAAAGAAAAGACTCTGTACAAAAGAAAAAAATTGTTTCTTCCAAACAAATATAAAGGAAGAAAGAACTGTAAATAAAAATATGCATTTTAAGACCAACTGTTCATAGTAGGAAACCTAACAAATATCATAATGATCAAGTATCAGTTTTTTGTTTGCATGTACATACATTTGTGGGGCATTCAGTCTTCCATGCGAGGGTGGAGCAAGGTATGTAGATTCAAAGATGTTGTTGAAACTGCACGCTCAATCTGGCTTAAGTGCACATAAGCCAAGCTCGAGCTCTTATCTAGAGCTTTGGCCTGCAGTTCACTCTCGAACTGATGAAGATTACCAAGTCGGCTAATTCTGTAAGCAGCTTCCTGCGGAGGATTATCAGAGACTGCCCTCTCACTGCCCTTTTCCAGTACTGGAGTATGCTGCTGTGGTATGGGATCCATTTACTCAGAAGAACATCACAAGATTAGAAATGGTACAAATTAATGTCGCTATAGGAGACTTTAGGCGTACAAGCAGCATAGCCGATATACTAAAGCAACTCCAGTGGACCACACTTCAGGAAAGAGGGGCACAACAGAGAGTGTGTATGGTCTACTGCACAAGGTCAATTTTCATTGTCTTTTGTGGGCAGTGAATTTTGGAATAGATTACCTGTTGATGTCAGATTGACAAGGTCTAGAAATAGGTTTCGGAATTCTGTTACAAGTCATTTGTTGAACAAGTCATGAATGAAATATCAAGTGTACACAATTCATAATTCATATTTTACATTATTAGTTTGTATATTGTAAGACATTGTTGAGTACTGATTCTTGTTTTTTTTTAAAGCATCGATTGTTAAAATAAATTCATTATTTTTTGTTTTGTTACATTCTCTAAACTGATTTGTACCAAAATACTTTGTTTAGCTGTTTAAGGGGTTAGGCTCGACTAGCACATGTGCTATTATCTGGCCCCTTTTACCAACCAATAGTTTCTCTTCCTGTATATGTAATTATTGTATAAAATGTATGAAATGTATTGCTGTTGGTAAATAAATCCAAATCAAATCAAATCAAATCCACAGGCTAATTGACATTCCTGACGTAAACCTCATTCCAGCCGCTGGGCCATCTACATGTGGGAATCCAGACAAGTTTCAAATCCCCTACGTAAGAACCAAAATGTATCAAAAAAATTCTTTCCTGATGGAATCATACTATGGAACTCCCTCCCACCGAGTATAGTCAAAAGCTCCTCCTTATTGATCTTCAAGCAGGGGGTGCAACAAATGAGGCAATGTTAAGCCTCTTCTACTTTTTAGCCGCACATAGTATCAATTTTAGTGAGATTTTTACTTGCACCATTCATCTGGGCACTCGACAAGCACAAGCACGATAATACGCCTCCGGGGGCCTGTACTTAACTGGAAGAAGAACAAGATGCAAAACGCGAATTTCTGGCTAAAAAAAAAATAGCTCACTATTTTCTCAGCTCAAGCTAATGAAGACCTTAGCTTATTGTGTGGAAGCTTAACTTGTACATTTCTCCTAATCACATTGATGTCAAAATTGATTAGTGATCTCAACAAGGAAAAATCTTTTTAATTTTGTCAATCACATCTTAATCCTCAAGAGCATAAGCCCACCCCACACAATTCTGCAATTGCAGTTGGGTATATTATTTGATCCACAGTTAAAGTAAGATATTTGGTTAGTGTAGAATGAGCACAAAGCATGTATTGTACAACCCAGTTCCACCCTTGCGAACTTTTAATTAGTTCAAACATTGCCTACAGAAGCTAGTGGTCTTTGTACAAATATATGGGACTGACTGATTTCAGCAGCCAGACAACAGGTTAAATCTGTTGACTACTGAATGAGAGAATTCCCATAAGATGTAGCAATTTGGTTGATTTCTTTGCCTCTCTGCGTGGTCACTCGTTTGCCAGTTGCAGCACATACACTTTTGCACAAAAGAATAGGCACCAATTGACAAAAGGATTGCTTTATGCAACACAATAGCTTTGCAAAGGACATGTGTCCTTTCTTGATTAGCTCCATGAAAACCCTTTAAAACTGGTATAGAATAACCTAGCACTGGAAACAGTTACATGAACATGTACATAATCTTTGGTATATCTATCCCATGATAAATACAATGCGGTACAGGGAAGAAATTTGTGTGGCATATACAAGGTTCACAGGTACTAACTACTAACCTAGGATGTCTCTCTATGTGATCTCTCCAGTGGCCTAGGCTACAACCAGGATGACACAAGGCTTGTCTGGTCACCAGGCTTGGAGGCTCCTCCATGCTCTCACTCTCACTGTAAGGAGATCAAGGTGTGAATATAGTAAGGTGTGAATACAGTAAGGTGTTCACTGAAATTAAAGCCATTTAATTATTGCCTTCCACGGCACAGAGGAACCTAGTTAGAAGAAAGTATTTGGGAACAAGGACTTTATCGATAAGGGATTGCAATAGCTCACTTGAGCCTGTAACTTCAGATTAATTGGGGAAAATACTTTTTCCAGCCACTCTTAAAGGGATCCGGTAACTTTGTCTCAGATTCTGAAACAAAATTCTGGATTTAGCTCATGATGCAATGATAATTATAAACCTTTAGGTCAGTCAGGAACCCCATGACTTTTACAAGCCGATCGCCTGTCTGCATGATTATCAAGATATTTATGATTGGAATTACAAATTTTGAAAACCATTCGCCTGACGGTTTTCATAACACTGCAGTCTATTGGGGAAAACGAGTATGGTAAAACCGGTCACTCAAAGACTTTTACTTTTTTGAGGCACTTCTTGATCATTTTGAAGCGCAATTTTTTAGGGCTTCAATATTACACCATATCACAGACACTGATAACACGTAGGGCCATGTATCTCAGATTTAACATTGTTAAACGATCCCTTTAAGGCTCACTAACTCTTGATTCTGGGATCCATTACATTTTCATTCAAGCATCTAAATGAATGGCAAGGGGGGTTAAAAGAAGAAATGTTTCTTGTCTTTCTACATACAAGACTGCCATACACGTACTTGATAGCTGTGTGTTTTAAGATACAGATACAGTCAAACCTGCTTTAGTGACCACCTGTCTACAAAGGCCACATTTGGTGTTTTCCTTGAAAATGGTTTCTCATTGAATCGTGTAGTAAAGGAACCCGTTTTCAAAGACCACCTGTCTCCAAAGGCCACTTTTTGTGTTTCCCTTGGGTGGTCGCTATAGACAGGTTTGACTGTATTACGTTTTCATCATGTGAAAAAATGGCAGTTTATCATGTAAAAAAATGGCAGTTTATCATGTAAAAAAATGGCAGTTTATCATGTCATAAATGGACAAGCCTTTAGGATCAAAGATATACTGACCTTGCAAACAGACCTTTGGAGAATTCCCTGTAGTCAATGGTGCTGTTGGAGTCTTTGTCCAGTCTCCTTGCCAAGACTTCAAGCTCGATAGCATTGCAAGGAGCATCCAAATCTAGCATACCTAGGATTGGTAGAACAAAGATAATGAAAAATGACTATCTAAACAACATAGATAATACCACTAGGAGTCTGAGACAATTACCAAACAAAATGATTGTGATGTAATGATTAAATTACATTTTATGTACAAATTCAGAACCAAAGAAAATATGTTTGTCATTACTTCAATTTTTTAACTAGAACTCGCAAGCCACATTACCCATGCGCACACACAAATAAACAAGACACAGCATGAGAGACGATATAGGATCAAAACAATGATTTTACAAAAATATCAAAGACACAATTCACAGCAAGCATGTGCAGAGCTCTGCTTAGCTGGTTGAGCTGCAAGCCCACCGAGGGCCATGACTGACGTGCATACCTGCGGTTATGATAACGGGTTGTATGATGTATGCATATCATTGTCAATACATGTCATGTATATATAACTTACATCGTAAACCAGACACTTCCTTTCTTTGTACAGATGAGATTACGAGTACATGTAATTATAAACCATTTATGTTGCAGCTAGTACATGTATAGCTTGAAACTTCAATTAATAGTACCTGCTTTGAATTCATCATAAGAGAGGACACCATCTCCGTTTTTGTCAAACCTCTGATAGAGTTCTTTAGCCTTGAGGTTGTTGGAGGCAAGCCATCGTTCCATCCGATCCAGGAAGTTCTGGTAGACATCCTTCTGGTCCGTTATCAAGGCACATGCTTTGTTCAGTTTCAGCTAGTGTAGTTGATAAAGAGAGAATTAATGGACGCAATACCAAATTCGGTCAAACCTTATAATAATCCTTGTGGTGGTAGTCCATGTTGGAGGTGGTTTGGTAATGTAAGTGTGGCTGTTTTTGTTGTTGTTGATGCTGTTGTTGGTAGTGCTGTGAGTTAGCGTGTCCTTTCCTATCCATGTACACGGGCAGTTTATCTGTGCATATGTACAAGTGTATACCGTTACGAAATTTTCCAAAAAACAAAAGCAGTATTTCAGCCACGTAAGACCAGCAATCCAGCATACATATGACTGCTGAATTTTACCACTTCATAAAAATGTGTTCCTTACGATAAATATTGATTTTCCGACCTGTCATTCAATCACAATATTGTCTGCAAAACATTATTTTTCATTTTCATTTTCGTTACATTTTTTCGTTACATTCCTCTGATGATATGCTACATCTTCCCCAATGCTGTAATGTTCGCAGTATTATCTTTTATGTACTCAAACAAACAAACAATGGAAACCAGCATGTTTTCATGCTCAGGGAAAACATTGCGCGTGCGTCGGAGCAAGGATTTTCTCGGAAAAGTTGTTACTGTAGTAACGGTACTGCACACGAGACCAACGCGCTCATGGCCGCAATGATTGGCATGACGACGGCATTGGATCAAAATTGTAAAGTGTATGGAACATTATTTTTAGACTGATGACAGATATTTTTGTGTGAAATATTGACTTCAGCAATTTCTGAAAAACAGGTGATTTTTTGTTTTCGTTTATCCGTGTAGTGAATTTCCTACACATATACAGTGACAGCACTAGTTGTAGGCAGTCATGGTCTTGGATTTTTCACACACAAGAAATATGGATAACTTCAGGGATTTTACACATTGGTTTTAGTAGAGATAGATATCTGCTTCTGTATAATCTAGGGACTTCAAAAGAAATATAATTTTACCAAACTCATTGAACATATATATATGTATGTATTTCTGTTAATTCATGCAAATTCAAATCTTTAGATTAATCATGTAATTGATTGTTGTAAAGCGCATAGAGAATTTATTATTATGCGCTATATACAAATGACTTTATTATTAATACAAAGAGTGGAGAATACCTGACCCACTGTGAGTATATCATCATCAATAGTGATCTGTCAGTTTATGATAGGTTCAGTGACCCATTCAAAATTCTATATCAAGTGTCTCTCCAAGTTCCTCGGTCTTGAGCCAACCGTTTCATCGTTTCATACCCTGTTGCTCCACATTGTGTGATTACATCGTCTAGAAAGCCTTTACGAGGTCTTCCCCTCTTCTTCTTTCCATGAATACGACCTTCTATGACTCTGAGCATCAAGCCCTCATCATGCCGCATTATGTTTCCAAGCCATTTCTTCTGTCTCTCTCTAATCGTTTGAATCAGCACCCGCCTTTCTTGAGCTCGATGCAACACCTCTTCATTCGAAACTCTGTCCCTCCAAGACACACCTAGTAATTTGCGCCAGCACCACATTTCGACCGCCTCCAATCGCGCTGCATGTCCTTTTTAGTGAGTGTCCACGTCTCAGCCCCATACAACAGTATATATGGCAGGCATAATTATAGATTGCCATCTTGTTGATTTAGGCAACAAATCAAGCCTAAAAGAATACCTTTCCCATATACTTATAATTTTTTTCTCCGTCTTGGACATCCAACACTTTTTATCCATTATTCGGCTAACTAAGAAAAAGTCCTTGAAAACTGCTGAACATATTTTCTAAAGGACCTATTTCAGGAGGACTTGGTAACTTTCTAAGAAAGGTCCTTTAATAGCAATTGCAAAGACTACAGAAACATTAATTCGGGACACTCCCCTGTCCCTGCTGTGCCC
This sequence comes from Strongylocentrotus droebachiensis, assembly GCA_035222895.1. NCBI lineage: Eukaryota > Metazoa > Echinodermata > Echinoidea > Camarodonta > Strongylocentrotidae > Strongylocentrotus > Strongylocentrotus droebachiensis. Next base: position 5,828 of record JAVYIG010004501.1, on the reverse strand, counting down.
ATGACCATGTGTTTTATTGTGGGCCTTTTTCATTAATCCATAGTGGCAAGTGAATAGAAGGAAAGACATTATTGACAATAGGATCATCCATGCTAGTCAATACCTTTCAAGTTAAAAAGATTAAGATGTGTGCAGGTGTCTTCATCATAACAAGCTACATGTATGTACATGTAAAACCACTGCATTTGTAGGTGTCAGCCCACCACCCTTCCCTTCCTAATCCCAAGACTTTGTACATGCAATCAAGAGTAATCTATGCTGTAGCTTATGCCTGAACATATTAAGGCATCAAAATTGGGATGCAGCAAATATTACATATTTGCTTGCAGAATACTCGATGTTTCATTCCCCATTAATTTTTTTAATGTTTATCATGAATACATGAATATCATTAATTCAGTGTACCGGTACACTTTTCTCCTTTAGATATTCAAAATGCGTTGTAATTGTGAGATTTACAAGCATCGGTTAAAAAAAACTGTCAGAAGCAGGGCTGATCTAGCAATATTCTAGAGCCTTAGCTCCGGAAAGAAAAATCACACTAATTCCACAAGAATTGAACAACATGTTCTGTAAAATTGAAGTTTGGAAATGATCATCCATGACATTTTTGATTAAAATTTGTCAAGAATGGATAAATTAAAATTAAAATTTCAACCTAAACATTGTTTTTTCAAAAAGGGCAGGTATAGCATTGCACATTTTCCAGGTTTGTCATATATCATGAAGATTATAACATTAAAGCTCCCCAATTAAACAAAGGTAACAACTTGAACAAAAATGATTTTATTGTAAGACAGTAATTTTGTAATGTTGCTTATGGTGTCCATTCATTGTCAAATTTAGCTTTCCATACACTTCCATTTCCATTTAATTCTACTTATTCAATCATTGCCTCTTTAGTACTTTTCTTCATTAATTCAGGACCTAGATTCCTGCTTACACACTAACCTGTCAGTGATTTCTATTCTTTCCTCCTTACTCACTTCTCAATCGTTTCCATTGGTTCTCGATCCTTCTCTCTCAGGCCATTTTATTATTTTGGACTAGTTCATTTTCTTTTATCTAATAGTTAAAATGTTACAAATCATAATATTCTGAATGTCCTGCACAGAGCAGTCTGTAGTATAGAAATAGAAATATAAAGCAAAGCAATACAGAATTTCAACTAGTATACATCTCTTTATTTTGGCCCTCAATTAGCTACCGACTTAGTTGGATAATTATTGTTATAGTTGACTGATTTTGTTTTTTTATTGACTGTTTGTAGAACTGTCAAGGCTCTATCCTGAGAGAGATACAACATTGTTTTACAGTTATGATTGAATAAATGGCTTTGGCGTACCGTAACCTACTTTCTTCCACATGACCTCATTTATTCTTGAATAAAGCAATGTCAACATAGCTTGTCATTTAAGATCTAACTTGAGTGATACTAATTATCTAGGGTACTGAATACACTCACCTGGATTCTCTCCTCTTTGGTAAGCTTAGGTTTTTTCTTCCCACCTTTCTTCTTTCCTTTCCCCTTCTTCTTTGCCGGCATCGTCTGAGTGGTAATTTCACGAGAGAGATCTCAGCATTAGTGTGTAAATCTCCCAAGGAATTTGCTGATAATTATCCTGTAGTAATGAAAAGGAAGCAAACTTGCTTAAAATTTGCTTCTTTTTTTTTCTCCTCACAATTTCATTTGATTAATTGCTATAAATATTGATTTTTGTTGATATAAAATAAATAAGTGCAAATATATTTTGATAAAAGGACCTTAAACAATCTTGACATGGCCTAAAGTGAAACTACAAACATACCGTACACTATAACGCAGATAGGACGAGGTCTTGTATTTTACCTTAATGGAATATGTTATGTCTCAGCTTTCTTTAATTGCTTATTTTTTCTATGACACGTATGCATCCCTATTCCCTATGGCAAAGGACGAGTCAGGCTCAGGTTCGACGAAGAGCTAATGCCAGAGCTCAGACACGGATTAGGGGGGGGGGGGGGCCCAAATTTGAAATTATGGGAGCCAAATATCGGTACGTAATGGTGACGAGCATTGACGTAGTGGGGGGGTGCAGGGAGGGGCGATTTCCCCCTCCCTCCTCCACAAAGCGCCGAAGCTGTTACATTTTAATTAAATCATTGAGAAAGAAGACGATTCGTTGTACCGTTCTCGACTCTTAATCCTCGTCTGAATTCAGTCCCCCCCTCCTGCGCGAAGTGCGGAAGGTTTTACGTTTCATTAAATTATTAGACAAATAAGACGATACGTTGTACCGTTCTCGAAAATAATCCTCGTCTGAATTCAGTTTACCCCCCCCCCCCCCCCCCCCCCCCCCACTCCCGCGAGAAGCTTTTTATGTTTTATTAAATCATTAGAGAAAGAAACCGATTTGTTGTAGCGTTCTCAACTCTTAATCCTCGTTTGAATTCAGTTTCCCCCTCCCGTGCAGAGCGCGGAAGCTTTGACGTTTCATTAAATTATTAGACAAAGAAGACGATTTGTTGTATCGTTCTAAAAAATAATCCTCATCTGAATTAATTTACCCCCCCCCCCCCCTCCCCTCCCGCGCGAAACGCCGAAGCTGTTTCGTTTCATTAAATCATTAGAAAAAGAAACCAATTTGTTGTACCGTTTTCGACTCCTAATCCTTGTCTGAATTTTAAAAATGTTGTTTGTCTACTCCTTTTTCTTCCTACGTCCTCTTCTTTTTCTCTCCTCACTTTTTTTTTTGGGGGGGTGCCCTCACCGCCCCCATGGCTACGCGTCTACGGTCAGATGAACATATTTTGATACCTTGTCCGCTCCCAGAAACTCAGGGGATTAACCACTTGACTGCTATTGGCTTAAAACGCACGGCATACCCCCTGTACGTGCTACAGCATTTTTGTACTGTTCAAAAAGTGTACTCTGTACACAAAAAGGCCAGATTTTTTTTTGTAAGAGCGTCATCTACTGTTCAAGACCTGTATAACACCATTGCAGTGCTAATTACACAGTAGGGCTAGGCAGTATGCAGTGCTACGGTCTTGAAAGTGCAATTATGCCCTAACCACGTACGTACCACGTACATGTACGTGGTGCACACAGGGCATGCAAGACCTAGACCACGTACATGTACGTGGCCCGCAGTCAAGTGGTTAAGGCAATAAATTACCGTCAAATAAGCATTCAGGGGCCCGCCTTAGAATGATGCCGTTCAACATTACTTATAGCGCATGTCATGTGATCAATAATTGACCAATGAGGTTGCAAGAATCTTAGTAGGCGTTGTATAAAACTTGTTATCAATAACAACTTACAAGTTATGATAACTGATATAAGCTACTGAAATTGTGGCATTTGATTGGCTGAGGGCAAATGTGTCATACAAATTTAGCATTTGTTATGGATAATAATTAAGTTTCATGAAACAGGGCCCTGGGCTGACAGTGGGTCAATATTCCACAGAGACTTGTAATAAAGTTTGAAAGTTCAAATTCAAGGTACATCACTGGGTTTTCTAGTTCCAGAGAAATGCAATGATAATTGATATACAATTGAGAATTGTGAATGTGAATATTATACATGACAAGGAAAAGTATATTATTACCGGTAAGTAGGAAAATATAAAGAGAAAAGAAAAGGAAACAGTACATATTAAAGGAAGAGGCCTATTACTAATTGTATTAGTATTGGAAAAATACCCCCAAATATGGAAATATAAAAGGAAAAATGAAAGAGGCCTGAAAGAAAAGGAAGTAACCATATACATTAAGATGACTGAGAATAAAACTAAGGAAGAAAAGAACGTAGAGAAAACAAAAATGAAGCGAAAATGGGGACTAAGAAAGAAGATCAGGAATAATGGAAATAGAAATGAACATCGGTAATTAGATGTAAAATGTTATAGTAAAACAGATGGAATTAGAACAGAAGATGAGAGGAATGGAAGATGGAAATAGAAAAGAACATCAGTAATTAGATGTAAAATATTATCGTAAAACAGATGGAATTACAACAGAAGATGAGAGGAATGGAAGATGGAAATAGAAAAGAACATCAGTAATTAGATGTAAAATGTTATAGTAAAACAGATGGAATTAGAACAGAAGATTAGAGGAATGGAAGATGGAAATAGAAAAGAACATCAGTAATTAGATGTAAAATGTTATAGTAAAACAGATGGAATTAGAACAGAAGATGAGAGGAATGGAAGATGGAAATAGAAAAGAACATCAGTAATTAGATGTAAAATGTTATAGTAAAACAGATGGAATTAGAACAGAAGATGAGAGGAATGGAAGATGGAAATAGAAAAGAACATCGGTAATTAGATGTAAAATGTTATAGTAAAACAGATGGAATTACAACAGAAGATGAGAGGAATGGAAGATGGAAATAGAAAAGAACATCGGTAATTAGATGTAAAATGTTATAGTAAAACAGATGGAATTACAACAGAAGATGAGAGGAATCAAAGGATAACATCTAGAGTAGAGTACGAGATCAACACTGTAAATGACAGAAGGAAGAAAATAAATACATAGATCTAGGCCTAGTCTAGATCTAAAGAAAAAAGAAAAAATAGAAAATTAGATAGGTCTAGGGTCTAGATCTACTAGATCTAGAACTGCATAGATTCTAGAAGGAAAAAAAATAGAAAAAAATAACATCAACCTGGGTCTACATACAATAAAAGGAAGAGAAGATGAAAAGAGAAAAACAAGGATAGATTCTAGTTCTAGGTCTACATTTAAGGAAAGGTAAAAAGAGATGATACCAAATCTCTTTTTTTGAACTAGGAAACAATCTTTTAAGGATAAAAACAAATTAAAGATAAAGACCAGTTATGGTCATGCGATTGCATTATGAAAGAAACGTTGTGAAATCGATCAGAATAGGTTGATCATCTAGCATAGATGTAGTCTACTGCAAGGTTCTGGAATCATCAAAATGATAAGAAATTTGGCCCAGTCTTCATAAAGTTACAAGCACTGTACACAGAAAGATGTATATGCAGGTGCGTAGCCAGGGGGGGGGGGCGGTGGGGGCAGTCGCCCCCCCTAAAAAAACGCCGGCCAAAAAAAAAAAAGAGAGAGTAAGAGAAGAAAAAAAGTAAGAGGACGTAGGAAGAAAAAGGGAAAGGAGTCTAGAACGGAACAAAAAAATTGTCTTCTTTCTCTAATAATTTAATGAAACGTCAAAGCTTCCGCGCTTTGCGCAGGAGGAGAGGGGGGGGGGGGACTGAATTCAGACAAGGATTAAGAGTCGAGAACGGTACTTCGAGTCGTCTTTTTTCTCTAATAATTTAATGAAACTTCAAAGTTTCCGCGCTTTGCGCGGGAGGGGGGGGAAACTGAATTCAGATAAGGAATAAAAGTCTAGAACTGTACATCGAATCGTCTTCTTTCTCTAATAAACAGTAGGGGCGCTGGTCCGAGAAAAAGGATCGTCTTCATAAACGAGGATCGTCTTCTTTAACACGGACCGATGCGTCCTCAAAAATAAGGACCGTCTGCATTTTCGCAGACGTTTCATATTTTTGATCGGCGCATTTGCGATGCAAAAAACAGATTCTGCAATGATTTTCTTGATGCATTTTACATTGACTTTGTACAGAGACCTTCACATTATGAGCAATAAATCCTTGGGAAGACGGACAACCCATAAAAGTAGACGGATAACTAGGGTTATTTTCCCCCCAGGGAATCCATTTTTGGCATCGCCAGCAGGCCGTTCTGTAACATGAAACCCCCAGAGCGCCGATGAAAAAAAAACGTCCTCGAAAATGCAGACAACCCTTATTTTTGAGGACACATTTTGTCCTCGTTTATGAGGATCTAGG